>OZ018388.1:29339766-29653750 GCA_963969525.1 Ontholestes murinus
ATCATACAAAAATTATGGAGTGTTTGACTTTGTAATACATTTTTTAGAAATAATTTCAATAATAGGCCCATCAAGTCATTCATTTAATTGCAATTATCATATCATACATTTGCTTGTATCTTGATCGGTCATTAAGTTGATGCAAGTATGATTTAGTGAAAGCTAAAGTTTGTTTATCTCCTGTTTATGACGTGCATCAAACCGATGACCAAATAGTAACTTTATTGATTTTCTATAAACATCTATTAAATTATATTGTGTATATAATTATATTGTTTCGCTACTAGTTATGACTTAATTAATAATCCAAAAATTATTTCCCTGTTATTCGAACTTTAAAATTAATTGTTAGGTTCACTTTTAAGGTATTTATATTAAAATAATTTTATATTTTGTTTTGATAATACTGTTTATATCTTTAATGTCCGTTGAAAATTTGAGAGTTTGATAAAAATGAGTTTTTTCAAATTTCAGTGCTTTTTTTATTCTACGATGAATTAAATTCTCATTAAGCCATGGTGAAAAAAATAGTGAAACAAAACCAAGTGTTTTCATTAAACTTTTTTATTATTTATGTATATATCGGTTTGTTGGGATTGTTTCTGCAATCAGGTTTCCCAGGTGGCAGCAGACCTCCCTTATATATATATATATATATATATATATATATATATATATATATATATATATGTATTGATTAAAGCCTAAACTTATTACAATCATAAATAATAATTTAGTATAGTATGAATAAGAGGATTAATTAAATGTTTGTATGACTTTTCTTATTCAGGTCCCAACTAGTTAAGATAAAAGATATAATAATAATATCTTTATTAACGGTAAATCGCCATTTTATAAGAATATATAAAACAATTATTATTCAAATTACAATATATATAGCCTTTATTTGGCATACCATTCCAGCCTATAAACTTATACATTTGTACAATAAACAATGAAATAATAGTAAAAGTAAACATAAATACAAAAATCTATTACAATTCTTGAATTAACCCGTTACTTTCGCTTCTAGCTACACCTCCCTGATTTCATTCTCATCAATTCTCTGCATTCTTCAATCCCGTTTCCACTCTCACACAACACCTCATTCAAACTCTTACTCTTAAAATTAGGTCCCTCAATACACTCATACAACCAATGCTCCCATACGTCTATTCCCCTAGTACAAAATCTACACACCATATACTCCTTTCCCATCCATACCTTTATTCCTCTTTCTTCATTTCCACACCTTAGCCTAGCTAGCATTCTTACATCCTCTCTATTCTGTAGGCCAAAGTAGCGTGGGGTTGTTCCGAAAACTTGCAGGTTTTTGTAGTTCGAGCAGGTCCGACTCTGTGCTATTTTGTTTTGCCGACTTTGTAGTTCTTCTGCCCTCAGTTTTTCTACTACTTCTTCTTCTAACTTCTGATCCCGCCCTAACTTTTCCTCTACATACATCACAGACATTCCAGCTCTTTCATACAGTTTTGCTCTGTTTTGCATCAATTTCATACTCTCATGCTTTTGTTCCCATTTCCTATAGCATACTTTCCAAATTTCTTGCACCAATCTTCCATTCTCCATTTCACTCAGTCTCCTTTCAAACTTCACTACTCTCTTTGCTGCCATACACGCCACAAACACTCCGTTGTATTCCTGCAGCACCACGTATCCGGGTGTGGTCCTCTCCAACCCTATGCACCTTTTGAGGTACCGCAGTTGCAACCTTTCCACCTTTTCCTCCACACTTATACCCCATACTTCCGATCCATACAATAATATTGTCCTAACGCATGCATCCCACCAAATCATTTGCATTCTCACATTATTTCCCAGCGCATCTTCCCACGTTCTCCTCAACCGCTCCATCGCCACTATCGCTTTCTTACAAACATATTCAATATGCCCTGCCTTTCTACCCGTTTTCGAAAATATAAATCCAAGGTATTTGAACTCTTTCACTCTTTCCACGCGCTCTCGCTTCCATACCAATTCTTCTACTTTCCCTTTTCTTCCCACATTCCAAAATTCGAAAAACAAATAAAACTAAAATAATTCTCTATATAGTCCATCCGTTGGATCTTTCGTTCCACGTCACCAAATATCGCTTCGAGAAACGACACAAAAACATTCAGTCTGATAAAGTAAACCAAATGCGTTAGAAAAAGAACGCACTGTAAAACTTTCGTCATTTTTTGAAGCGATAGTTTGTGACGTACGACGGAAGATCCAACGGACTGACTATATGTGTTAATGTACAGTTATACTACATGTCAAAATAACACATTTTAAATTCACATATTACTTAGAATATAACTTTCTTTTAAAAGAAGAGTAAGTCTCCCTAAATAAATTAAACTACGAGTTGTTCCAGAACGAGTTTAGAGAATTCATCATTCGTGTCAGTGAATTATGGGTGTCAACAGCTACCCGGTAGGTTTCCAGGTGAAAAATTTGGTTTGTGCGGGTTTGCCTATATAAAATATTAATAGATAATTGTTCCAGGATATATGATAAATCCAATGTTCCGTTCAATAATCGGTATAAAATGTACAAATCTGCCGTAATTGTATGCTCTTCTAATGTCGGTAAGTTTGGACAATTCCTTATAGCTGGATATTCACCCTAAACATGATGCAACCCCTTCTTGTATTCCATACAACGCAAGATTTTATTCTGTATAGATTCAAGGCGAGTAATGTTGATAGATGTATGTAGTGTCCATAGAGTTTTTAGACTATCAACTTTCAAATTTTTCCCAATATGTCATATATACCCCCATTTTTGCAAATTCTTCTTGCTTATATACATATATGATGTGTGCTGCAAACGTGAATTTTGAATCACATGTTACTCCAAGATCTTTTATAGTCTCTACTTTATCCAATTTAGAAGAATTGATGGTATAAGTAAAATTAATATAGTTTTCACATCTTGTTGTAGTCATAGAATAACATTTATTTACGTTGAGAAATAATCTGTTTTTAATACATCACTCATATATACTGGTAATATTATCTTGAATAGATGCAATCACAATAAGTATCAATATGAATTTGTGGGTTATGTGAAGTTTACTATTTAATTAATTGTATTTGTTTATTTAATTACATTACCTCACCTATTATATTTCCCTGCCTTATAATAAATTAATAGATAAATCAACAACAATGGTTAATCATTGTGGTATTTGTAACAAATACTTTCACGGCAAATGTATTAAAATAAGTAATTCTAAAATAAAATACTACCACAATGAAGATAAAAAACCTGACGGCGCAAAGTGGTATTGCAGTAATACGTGTAGGATCGAGACAGGGAATTCAAATTCTCAAAACGATGATAGTAATAATGCATCTTCAGATCCTTTACTACAATTAAAGGCAATTATTGATTCACAATTACATGAGTTTCGAAAGGAAATGCAAGAATATTTTGTTGATGTTTTTAAAAAATTGATACACTAAATGACAAAAATTTTACACTAGAGAGAGAAAATCATGCGCTAAAACATGATGTAAATATATTAAAATCAAATAATTGACGCTTGTTATCTGATGTTTCATCAATCAATGATGAAATATTACAACGCCAAAAGAGATCCTCTAATGTTATTATTTTTAACGTGCCAGAATCAATCGATGTTCCGGATACATCTGTTATAGAGAACATTATCAAAATAGTGGATAGCACAGTAAAAATTCCAAAAAATATTAGCAGACTTGGAAGTAATTTAGCTAATAAACCTAGAATATTACAGGTTGAGTTAGCCAATAGTGACGATGCTAATAAACTGCTTCGTAACTCTCTCTCGCTGCTTAAAGGATACTGAGACATTTAAAACGGTTTTCATAAAAAATGACCGAACACCACTTCAATTGCAACAGGAAAGGGACGTTAAAAAAGAATTCAAAAATAGACAGGATGCTGGAAAAAGTAATATCAAGCTCAAATTTATCAGAGGATCACTTCGTATACTAACGGAAAACTAAGGAATTCCCAACAAGATCACACGACTAAACATTTTTCAGTATATTATCAAAATGTGCGAGGTTTATTAACTAAAACAAATGAACTATTTATGAATGTGTCGATAAGTGATTATGATGTCTTAATGTTGAGTGAAACATGGTTGCGCAATGGTGTAGATAATAGTGAACTATTTACCGATGATTTTCGTGTATTTAGATGCGACAGATTAAACCGAAGAAGAGGAGTTCTAATAGCGGTTATAAACAAATATAAATGTAATGTTATTGAATTATTTTTAGACTTTAATTGTGAGATTACTGCCGTTAATATCAGCTTGAAAAATAGAGTAATTTGTTTTATTTGTATTTATATTCCTCCTGCAGAATCGTATGAAGCTTTTCAATGTACTTGATTCGATTGTCTTTCAGACTGCACATGTTTGTATCTGTGGTGATTTTAATTTACCGAACTTCGTTAATGTATCGTATAACGGTGACAGAAAACTAACGGAACCAAACAATTTTTTATCTTTAAACAATTTAATACAACACAATAAAACTAAAAACTGTAATAATAAAATTCTCAATCTTATTTTAACTTATAATGACATAAAAAGTTGTTTCGAAGATACCATTCCCATTGTAAATGTTGATAATTATCATCCTGTTTTATATTTTTCTTTAGAATTAATAGTAGAATCACAGAAAAATATTAAGCATAACTCCGCTGTTCAAAAATTAAACTTTAGAAAAGCTAATTTTATTAAAATGTATGACATAATCTATAAATGTAATTGGTCTGATGTCATTAGTTGTAAAGATATCAACCTCTTTTGTGGTTTATTCTATAGAAAACTTAATGATATTTTTAAGGAGTGCATACCTAGACAACCCATTAAAAATAAATATATTCGATATCCTCCATATTTTAGTAAACAACTTATAAGTTTAATACGAATAAAAAAACATCTTCGTAAATTATTTACGAACTACGTATGTATTACGATCGTATTAAGAAATTACGAATTTACTATTTGTCTGCGTATAGAAATTGACTACCATTTATACATAAGTAACTGCGAAAATATGTTATACAAAGATCCAAAAAAATGTGGTCATACTTTAATAGTAAAAAGTCGCATACTCGTATACCTGGTAACATGGTCTATGATGAAAACAACTTAGATACAGCTAGCGAAATAGTTCAATCATTTGCTAAGTATTTTTCCTCCGTATATTCCTCAATTTCTTTAACTAACACAAATGATTCAAATAACAGTATAAAATATCATAATTCCAGTTTAGATATTGACCAAATAAATGACGAAGAAATATTTTGTACTGCTAAAAAAATTAAAAGTAATTTTACTGCCGGTCCAGATTTATTCCCGGGATTATTATTCGAGACTGCGTACACGCATTATTGATACCACTACGCCATCTATTCAACTTATCAATTAGCAAAGCTTGCTTTCCAGATCTGTGGAAATTGTCAAGAGTAACGCCAATATCCAAACCCTATGATAAGCAGAATCTAAGAAACTATAGGCCTATATCTATCATTAAAAACTTTGCTAAATTTTTTGAAACAATAATTAGCAATAGGATATATAACTACGTTGATCCATATATCACAACAAAACAACATGGATTTGTTAGGAGAAGGTCAACAACTAGTACATAATTTAGATAAGAGGAAACAAGTCGATGTTTTGTATATAGATTTTGCAAGAGCCTTTGATTCTTTGGATCATAAAAAACTTTTATCAAAGTTGGACAATTGGGGATTCGGCTCAAAATTAGTTACATTTTTTAATTCTTATTTATCGAACAGAACACAATATGTTGAGCACAGGGAATATCTTAATCTTATCTTTCGGTTTAAACATGATACGTGAATATATTGAAACCATTGGTCACCATATAAATAAATAACTGTTATGCAAAACAAAGTAATAATTGTGTTTAATTTGTGATTAAAATTTATATTTTGTTGGGAAATAAATTATTATTATTATTATTATTATTACAGCACAATAAGTGTAAACCATTTTGAATACTTTTAAATAACATTTTGCAATTCATTCATAAGTAAAATAAACAAACTACGTCCACAAAGTCTAGAATATGAGCCCTGAGGTACATCTGAAGTTACTGTAATAGGATTAGATATCAAATTATTAATACGAACATTTACAGCCGTATTAATAGTCGCGAATTAATTCTCGAACTGAAAAATCCTGAATTATTTGTCGTATTTATTAGTCGGGTATTTACGGGTAGTATCGGCGACTTCGAAGAATTATCCTCGATAGGGGAATTTTTTAGTGACATTTAATTATTACTGGTTTTAGGTTGGCATCACGGAACAGCTGACGGAATTGTCAATATGTTTCGTGATTGTCAGTTACAGAACACGTGCAAAGTTTGTTTACCTACTTAGTTGGATAAGGGATAAGGATTAATCATGTTTAAAGTAAGTACAATAGATATTTATTTTTAATGAAAATGGTAGAATGGTTTTCATTTATTCTGAATTATTAATATTAGGTCGTTCTATATATTCGTTCAGTTTTAGTAAATAATGCAAATGTGTTCCGAATGTCTGCGGTTCTGTTTTCTTAATTGGGCAATTCAAATATGTTTTAAAGAGAAGACAGTCCGCTCTTTTCATCTGCGTCTCGAAAATGAACCTCGCAGTGGTCGGTCCACTGATATTGTTTCAAGTAATATCAAAACTCATTCAGCGAAAATGAGTGCAACTTGTGATGTTTTGCCTTACCCACCCATTCGCAGGACCACCATCCGACTACTACTTGTTCTTGTCCTTGCATATCTCCCTCAAAGGGAAACCGTTCATTAATTCTAGACCTTAATGGAATTATTCGAAAGATGCTAAGAGGTTATCAACATAAATAGACCATCTATCATTTATTATAAAGTTCATCCTTTGTGCGACAAAAAACTTGTTTAATTTCGCCTTTAAAAACTGGACGAATATATGGAATCACCCAATACAATTGAAATTTGAATTGCTAATTTATAAGTTGTAACGAAACACTTCTAAAATATTTTACAGAAATGGAGAGGATGAAACGCTTGTAAATAGTTATTCCATTATAGAAATATAATGCCACCTTTCAAGTGATTACGGAAAGTGAGGACAAATTCCAAAAAATTATGTTAGAAATTACCCACCTGGAAAAATAATGGGCCATTTCATTATAAAATAAAATAAAATATGAAGAAGAACAAAATTAATCTTGGAAATTATGAAAATAAAAAAAAAATTACAAATGATATGCTGGTTTCACCATCAATGAATGCCTTGAATTCATCTCATCACATTATTAATCATCATCATCTTCAGAGAGAGACTGACGTGACATATCGACAATGACAAACTCCGGGCTGAAAGACCGGTGGTCGATAGCCATTTAACAAACAAAAAAACTAACTCACTAACATTCGTTGTATCATACACATATTATATTTAGTTTATTTGTATATATGTTTGTTAATAAAGATGTTGTAAATATATGCTGGTTTTATTTATTTATTAATACTCATATTAGTGTATTTATATAACTTAATTATATACAAACAATTAAGAAATGTACATTTAGTTAATAAAAACAATTTTGTGAAGAAGGTGCTAACATTTTGAATACAATTTACTATATAATTATTTTCACGTAACTTAAAAAATATATTCCTAAAACAATTAAGATTTCGTTCAAAAATGATTACCCAAAATATTGCTTATAATGATGTAGAATAAATTGTTGATTAATTTTTCGTTAATTAAAATCGAACCCCTTTTGTATTATTAAAATATAGCCCAAGCAAATGTTTTATATATTACCTAAAAACTGCGGGTAGTGCAGCACCTAAACAACTCAATAATTGTTGCATTGGTTAAAAAAGAAGTCCACGATTTTTTGGATTTTCTAATTGCTTTACTAGCAATAATAGAACACGGACTGTTATATTTTTGGTAAATTGATATCTCTTCTAATATTCACTATCATCATAGAATTCAATTGGTTTTTAGCATCTCTAATATATCTATTCAAATTAAAAGCATCATTATAGTTACCAAATATATATTTTTAATAATATTATTTTAGGTTAGGTACATTCTTTTTCGGCAGTCATTCACTTTCGAATTTATCTACATAATATAAAACTTCATCCCGAAATGCGGCTTCATCCATTTTATATTATCAGTATAAAATATTATAATAAATATATTAACTAATGGATTATAAAAATATCTGTTGACATGTATGAATTTGACAGTTCGCGAATAATCTCGAAATAATCTTGCGTCGACCGGGATTATTGAATGGTCGTTTATTTTTAAAAATAATCCGAGATAGAGGAATAATCCTCAAACTCGAATTAATTCGCGACTATTAGTACGGCTGTTAGTGTTCGATTTATAAGGAATGAAGATAGCCAGTTCAGTGTACTAAAAAAATATAAACCCAACTTATCCAATAATAAACCAAATTCAACCCTATCGAACCCCTTGGAGAAATCGACATGTGACACAAATTGCTTGTATTATGATAAGTTAGTGGTAGTAGAACGGTTTGATACAAATCCGTGTTGATTATTACATATTATTTCTTTTGAAAACTAATCTGATCTGGTACCAACTTATCAAGCATCTTTGGTTCAACTTATTGTATAACAACCCCTCTGTAGTTTGGGACTATGGTAAATGTCTAAGACCTGATTTATGCATCGTTAAAGCTAGTTTTCCATTTACTCGGTACCATACCAAGAGAGAGAGAGAGAGAGAGAGAGATTTAGAAAATAAATTATAAATTGGGCGACATAGGGAATAAACATAGCTCTGAAGAAAATAGCTCGAGACTTGGTCAAGTCCGTGGGATTGTGGTGGTTTCAGACTAATTATAGCATTAAATACTTCTTCCACAGAAATTTTTAGAGAGCTATTCAAAATAAGATTTGGACAAGAACGTAACTCTGTTTGGTCAGTTGGTGTAGTGTACACAGAAGAGAAAAAGTTCGAAAACCAATTAACAATATCTGTTCCATTATCTGCATTCATATTATTGTAGTTCATTATAGCTGAAAATAACACACAGTTTATTCTTTACTTCACTTGTTTATTTATATGTTAGATGTACATTTCGTTCACAAGGTGAACATTATCAATTGTTATTGATAATGTTCACCATGTTATGTGAACAGCTTTCTTTAGTCGTATAATGTTCACCTTGTGTACTTCACTTGTTTATTTAAATGTACATCTAACATTTAAATAAACAAGTGAAGTTTATTTAAATGTACATCTAACATTTAAATAAACAAGTGAAGTAAACTCAAACCAACAATAATCATTATAGCTGGATCACCATCTTCCTTTTTTAACTGTTTTGCATACTGGCAAACGAATTGTGGGTTTAACTTAAATGAAGACTCTATGTTAGATACAGAGCTATTATTATAGCATATTTTTTTTAGATTCCTCGCGAAAATATGAAAATGAGCAATAATCACTAGATAATGTTTGCTGTTTGTACTTTATGTGAACAGCTTTCTTCAGTCGTATTAATTTAATCAATTCCCTAGACATCTATGGAGGAAACGATGTTTTATTGCGATAAATGTATTTGCAAGGAACAAATCGATCTATTGCCCTATGTATTATATTATAAAAAAAATTCAACGGCTATATCTATGTGCGAAGTTAAAGAAATAAAATCCCATGGAGCTAAAATACATGTTACATGTACATAATTTTCTTTTTGATGGAACAATATTATATACATAACTGATAGGAACATCAATATCGTAAGCATAGTGGTGTGATCTAATTGGAGGAGGAGATCATCAGTGAGAGATACAATAACGTTTGATGCTGAAGAAGTCCAAGTATACTCCAAGCGAATTAGGTATGCTGTTAATTTGGCAACCATTCATAAATTTTAAACAATTTGTCAATTTATATATTACTGGATTAAGTTTAGAATATTCTACATTATCTGGTTTAAACTGAGGAAGGTTATAATCACATAGTGTCTTTAACTCTGCTCTTCAAGGCTATTACTGTGGTTTTCGTATTTTTCAATGGAAGAGCCTGGTATTATATAAACGCCCCCAATTATTCTTTTGTTTTTAATAAAATAAATAATTGTTCTACTGGAATATCGAAAGATATATAAGATGAAATTAAATGTTTTTTTTAGCGGCAATTAAAATTCCACGACTTCTAACATATCCATCAATGGTATAACCAGGTTTCAACTATAATAATAATATCGTAATTATTTATATTTACACTCATTAATAGAATATCTATTTTTGTTCTTGGGTCGCCGCAGTTTTGATAATATATGCTTAGTTTTTTTGAAGCCGTTTAGGTTGATTTAATCATTGGACAGCTAAGGTATTGCATTGTGATGCACAATTCCCCGTTTAATTTTCGGTCATTTAATTGACTTTTCAATTTATTATAATAATCAATTTGTCGTTTTGTTCTAGCAGGATAGAAAAGAACACCGTTATTAGTTTCACTTGCATTGCTTCGTAGAACACTTTTAGCATTTTTCATCGTTTTAAATATTATTAATTTGGTCTGGCCTTATTACCTTTTTTTCTAATCTTATTGTTTTTATTAGTCTAATATTTAATTCACGCGACTGCAATATATTGTTTACGCCAACGATATCATTATTTATTCGATCCTTAGTTGTTAGAGATGAAGACTCGTTAAAATTAAAAAGAATTAAGTATGGTAATCGATTACGTCTGTCTTACACATACTATTTTTTCACAAGTCTCACCCGACGTTACTTTTATTTGAGAAAGCTCAGTTACATATTCGGAATATTTGTTTTCGAGATGAATAATACGAGATTCGATATTATCAAATCGATTACTTATAGAATTTTTACTTTAAATGATCAATTATTATTTTTTGTGTAAGTCGAAGGTGGAATTTCTGTTGGGATTGAAGAAATACATTTTGGGCAAATCCATTTAGTTTTAGATGGGATTATATAAGCAATTTCGTTATCGTTTAATCCACTGAATTTATTATGTATATGTCTAAATATGATGGTCACAAACATTCTCTGGCATAGCATTTCCGTAACCCACAGAAATTAAATTATCACTAGGCATAAGACACAAATTCAATATGAGAACCCTCCATCACGCCGCATCACATCCAGGACATGAGAAAATCTCCCGGGCTTAACTTCCTCATCGAAAGCGTCGTTTGCGTTGTGACGCCGAACCACCATTTCTCCCGACGTCCTACGCCAACTGACAACATCGTGTAAAATAGGTGTAATACTGCGCCAGGGGGTGAATTCAACCTCACGAACACACACTTACTCACTAACACATATAACACATACATATACACATACTCAAGTAGGTAATCCCCCTTAAGTCCTCTTTCTCTCACCGACACACACGGCCGGGGGGTCGATCGTATTTCACGTATGATTTCGGCCCAAAACCGGAACTCGAAATTGAATTAGGAATTCCGGAAATATATGATGGCTCGTCAATTACTTTATTACATTTTTTTTTCTTTCGAGTGGGATTTAGCGGTCTATTTAATTTGCTCCTCGAGGAAATTGCTAGATGGTGAGCTTTTCCAGCGTCCACGGAGATATTTCAATGTGAGACCGGCCGGAAATAACGAACGTTACTCTGATCTATGGTCTATTTCAATGATGGACTTGAAGTCTTTTACATTCGCTCAACTTGGACATTTATCATCGTTATGTTTAAGGATTTATTTTCCTAGTTGTGGGCAGTTAGTGGTTCACGAAAAATCATATATTTAATATATTTCGTGATAAATTCCAGTAAATTTTTCTAGCGAAAGTTATAAATGGTTACTATAATAATATATTTTGGGACTAGATTAATTATTTGATATAATATATTCCTATAAAACTAGGTAAAGGTACGCATGAAAAAATGTTGAGGTCTAGCATTATAAATTTTGCTGCATGTGTAGCTTGAACGCAATATATTTCTTTTAACTTGAATCAATATCTATTATTTATTAACTATAATAATTTATTCTCATTTTCAGTGTTTTAGTTACATTGAAGCTATAATATTTTATCAAGCTCCTTGGAGTTTCGTAGTTTTATTATTTCATGTTAATGTATGTTACTAATTTTGTGTCTATGTATTTAGTTTTGAACACAAATATGTTGCATAGAATTTGTTAGTTCGATTTCTTAAGTATCATGGAAAATAATCTAGAACTCTATTTCTTCTTTAGATTATCAACATAGAAACATCCCAATGACAGATAAGTCTATAGTGGGGAGTCGTGCTAAGGTTTCTTTATTTAATGATATATATGTAATTGTACTTCCTTAGAATTTATTAATTTATATCGCGACCGGTTTCGGCGGTTAAGCCATCATGGGGCGAAACTGGAAAATATAAACATGTACGTTTCTTTACTGTTTTACATTGTGTATATAATAATAATTCTTATATCTAGTTTAAAATTAATTAAAATTATTTACAATATTTGTGTGAATTTGTTGGGTTGTATTTTAGATATGTACTGTGTGTTGTGTTTGTGTGTGTATTGTGTATGTGTGCTAATGTTGTATGTGTGTGTTTATTGTGTTATGTGTTTGAATTAGTGTTTAGTTACTTACTTGTCTTGTGGTATATGTTTGTTTATGTCCGTCTTTCTTTTCATGTCTGATTGGTTTGTTCTTGGTTGTTATTTGTTATATTGTAAGCCTATAATATTTTGTGATAATTATGTTATGATTGGATTTATATATTATGGTGTGTTCTATTTGTAGGTTATGTCGTTTGTTGTTGTATTAGTGTATATTGTTTTATTATTATTGATTTGTTACTTACTTGTATGGTTGTTCGGTGTGTTATGTTTGGTGTTGCTGTAATGGATTGTTTTGTTTTATTTATACGTATTTGTATGCATTTTTATGTGGTTTTTGTGTTTTATATTGATGTGTTTCGTATGTGTGTGTGTGTAGTTGCATATGTGGAAAATGGTTTTAATCTTTTGAAAATGTCCATTAGTATTTGATCGTTTAATGATATTGTTAATGGGTTATGTATGTTTTTTTCTATTTCTAGGTTTTCTAGTTTCTGGTTTAGCTTAAATGATTTTTTCTGTTGGTGCAGCACTTCTATGTTATTGGGGTCATTGCAAGGGTGGTTGTTAACTTTTAAATGTCGTCCGAAGTTTGATGTTGTGACGTTTCTCTTATGTTCTTTGACTCTTTTTCCAATGCTTCTACCTGTTTCCCCGATGTACATTGCGTTACAATTATCGCATGTTAGCTTATATACTCCGCTTTTTTGTAATATATTGGTTTTTTCTTTGAAGGATGGTAATATGTTTTGTAGTGTGTTATAAGTTTTGGATGTTGCTTTTATTTTGTTTTTTTGTAATATTTTAGCTGTTTTAAGGCTTATTGTCCCGTTATATGGTAGTTTGCGATATGTGACGTTATTTTCTTCTTTATTTGACTTTGAGGTAAGTTTGATTAGGGGTTGTTTTGTTTTGTTAATTATTTTGTCTATTAAGTGTATTGGGAATTTGTGTTTTTGTGCTAGTTCTATAATGGTATTATATTCTATTTTGTAGTTTTTATTATTCATGGGGATGTTATTTAAACTTCTCGATATTTATTTCGTATTTTTAAATAACAATTTAAAGTGAGGATAAAAGGATGAATGTGTTACCCAACAACGTCAGTGAACTGTTGATGAGAGGAAACATAATTCGAAGGCGTGAAAATTGCACAAGCATTACCAGTTGTTGGGGAAACAATGGGACATTTAACGGAGGTCGACGTGCACCCAGTGCAAAATAGAGTCCCCCCATCATCCAGGTCAAGTAAACGACGTCCCGGGGCGATTGTTCCCGATAACGAGAGTGTGCCTGGGAACGTGGAAGGGCAGCGTTATAATAACCATCCGTGGGTTGAACGAGTCCCGCGGGACGTCCGGAATTAATATCCATTACTCAGGAGAGGCGAGCTTTTTCTATAGACACTCTCCTGCTGGATGCGGATGGAGACATTGATATTAGGCCTTCCGGTGATAACGGGTAATAGATGAGGTTATAAGGTGTCCCATCTTATCGAGCCCGGGCGAAAAATCCTCTTCGCCCATTAGCGATTCAAGCTGGGGACACATAAAACACACGGCAAGATAATTACCACCCCATGCCGGGGAAACTATAAATTACGCTCACCTGTGTAATTAGGACCATTATGTGGAAATGAAAATGTCTCCCATTCATTATTCAAGGTTCGCTTGGATTCGATTTCGATGGATAATAAAGTGGATATCAAATATGCATTACCTTTAAAAGGACCTAATTACGTTACTTCGAGAACGAAATAATGCATGCATATAATATAAAGAAGTGGGTTTAAATTGCACGAGAATATTATTCAATTATGTCTGCTTATAAAATTGTTCAGTTTTATACATGTGGAAAAATGATACAATTAACTGTAATAAATACTTTCAGTAGAAAACCCATACTGACTGAAATGTTAATTAACTTTTAACATTTTAGTATAATAAATGAGTATTTTTATATAAAACTATATGTTTGAATGTACCTCTGGCCAATTAGGCCATATATTGAATTAATTTATAAAAAATCTTCAAAACTATTGAAAATTAATGAACATTTTTATTTTTTACAAAGGAATAACAGCTAAATATCAATATATTAGAAACTAGTTAAAACACAATACTATAATCATTAATCTTCTTGCCTCCAAGAAAAAATATAGTATCAACTCTTAAAAAATAATAAATACTAAAAATTGAAACAATTGATTGATTGTTAGGCACTTAAATGTTGAAAATCCATATACACTATTTAGATAACAAAACTGTTAGATTTTCAAATTGGTTTTATTGTAAACACTACATATGTTTCGCTTCTTGGCTTCTTCAGGTGAAGAAAATATATGTAGAGTTTTTATGTAAATAATTATATTTTTTTAAATAAATATTGTAAAATGAAATAAGAATAATGTTAAAATATCAAAAATCCTCGAGTTTCTGTGTACGCTTAGTTTAAAATCTTAAACATTTCTTGAGATACATAACCCATGAAGAGACAAGCACAGACACATTACATACACAGTACTTACGAGCAAAGTGAAAAATTAAACTCATTTATATCTATTTAAAAGACCCATTTTCAAGTTACAACATCATCTTTAGTGATTAATTTATTCATTTCATTCATTAAACGAAACAAACTCGGAATGCATTACATTCCACATAATGGCATCGTTACATAACAAAAGAAAACTTCAAGTGTGTCATTAAGGATAATGTTGAAACTGTCGACCTATAATTATATGAAGTACAAAAAAATATGTTACAAATGACCGAAAGCCTTTTTTCTGTTGTGTTCATCATCAGAAGTTGATTAACACATCATTATTCTTCGTGTCCGGAACGGACAACTGTCCTGAAAATGAGCAGTTAATTATTTGTGTGCGTGCCGCGGACGGGAAGGGCCTAAGAATAAAATTATTCAATTTTATTACTATGCAGGTACGACTGATGCATATTTATTTATGTTAAAGGCAAAGCGGCGGTTAAAATACAGGATTGGAATTGGTAATAATTAAGAGGTGCAAATAATTTATATACTATGTATTATGTCTTTCATCATAAGAATGATTGCCACCATTAGTACTTGGTTATTTATGATAAGTACTAAATTAAAAACATAATACGTGTTTAGTAAATGTCAAATCTCCAAAAAAACTACTTAATATTTGTAGTTTGAGCAATATTACTAACTATTTGCTCAAACTACAAATATTAGGTAGTTTCATTGAGGAAAATTGTTAATCGAACTTGCGATAGAAAATTGTTATTTTATCTAAAATAATTCCTGCAAAAAACTCAAACTAAAGGTAACATTGTTAAAGCCTACAAAACAAATTGAGAGCTAACTATATATAAAGAAACTTAAACTGAATAACGTGATTGTTAGGTATATATGCAAGGATGCAGTAATATAAGCGATTGACGGTGCAAGTAATAGGCTATTTGCATCTAATGTAAACTTAACCACCATAATTTGTACTTGTTGTATAGTTACATATCTGTATCCAATTAATGGTGCAAAATTGAAAGGTCTGCTTATATTTTATAATAATAATTCGGTAAAGAAAATTTTACTATATTCAAATTAAGAAAAATTATATATTTTTATAATTGTAATAATTGAAAATGTACCACAGAGTGAACGCCTCCAAGAGTAAAACAGAGTTATTTATTTGCCTAGAATTGTGTCTGTTCAATAAAATATAATACAATTTAAACATATCTTCATATGTATAAACAAAAGTTGCTAAAGAACTCTTTAAGTACAGATAAGTTTAGAAAAAAAAACAACATTGTGTTTATTGTTTATTAAATGATACCTAGTTCTCTCAAGAGTCTGTGACAAAGAAAGCTTTACAATAGTCTTAGTAAAACTCATTGTTGTAGAAACACGAAATGTTTTCGTATTTTTAAATTATTAGAAAACTTTACATTTTATGCAATTAATTTATACATGTTGCTAATTATACAACGTTTTAAAACAACTCATTCTTAAAGATCTGACGAGATGCAAATTATATTTAGGTTTTTTAGGTGATTTTCAATAATTGGTGAAATAATGAAAATTATAAGAAATATTGCTCTAATCTCCGCTCTAATGTATCTGTGAGAAAACTTTTAATCCTTACTATTTACTCTGTTTAAAAGATAACCTTTATATTATTACAGATTCTTGATATTCATCTTTATAAGTAATTAACTATCTTATTATTTCCACTATAGGAATTTCTACATACATAGCATCCAATAAAGATTTTTCAGGTAGATGGATTTTCCAGTCATTTGCATCATTAATTATTTAATGTACTGTGTTAGAGAATTTTAATTTATTTGGCCAGGTTTTTCAATATGTACAATAAAATCTAACACAACTTAAATATAAAAACTCACTAATTACTGGTAGTTAAAAATATATCCTTCACTTCGCCGTTTTTTTGTATTATACACTATATGTACATTTCAAACATATAGTGTATAATAAAAAAACGGTGAAGAAAAGGATATATGTTTAACTACTAGTAATTATTACTCTACACTTCTCGTACTCAAATATTCAAGCAGAAATAAAAACTCATTAATTATTAGATTAAAAGGTACCTATTTGTTCATTCTTCGAGTGAATAATATTGTATATAATTAATGTGAAACGCTTTAAAACCAATCACTGTTCAACTTTTCGTGGGAGATAAATTAAATATTGGCTGATTTATAATAATTGGTGGTATAATTAAAAATAATGAATTATTTCCCTAATTTTGCTCTCGAGACAACATTCTAGTTTGATCAGCTTTTTTGTGATAAAACTGTCTATGATACAGCATTAATCTGATTGATTTTTCTTAAACATCATCTCTAGTATACCTGTAATATTTTTTACCCATTGGTATTTTTCTCTATCTAAATAATGTTATACATTCTTGGAATTCATCTTTAGAGGTAGTGAACTATCTTATTCGCTTCATTACAGAAATTCCTAGCTACATAGCATATTTCAAGCGATTAAAATTCAGTACATAGTACTATGGCTTTATCGGTGACCATTCTGTTTTGTAAATGACCGTGACTTTAGGAAATCTCTGAAAAATATTTTCTTACAATAATGAGGCTCCTAAATTGTATAGGTTTTTCATATTGCATAAAGAAAATCATCCTATAAGACCAGACTTTTTGTATGCAAATATCATTTTTACAAAAATAGTCAAAAACACTCAATAAACGCATTATATATATTAAATAGAAAGACTTCGTCGATAGCTCACACATTGACGGACTAACACTAATCATACTGTGTATTTGCATTATTATGTAAGTTACTGGAATAAAAATGTTGTATATACGCATTATATAATACACATATTGGACCTCAAGCTTTTCCAAAAAGTATTAAATTAATCAATAAAATCAAAAATACAAAACTACCTTCAAATTTCCCTTTGAAATTTTAAAAATACCAAAAGTTGGTTCCGAATAATCCAATTTAATAATAAGATAATTCTTGAAAGTTTTAAATCCTTTTAACATCATAATGACACAAATCTATGTACATACAATTCAACGAATTCTTTTACAACCAACTTGATGTCTTTAGCAATGGAAAATTTCTATGAAAAATTTAGAGAAATAAACCCAACTTATAAAAACTGTATATATTGATATAAAATTGTAGACGAAATACTAGTTGCATTTACTGTCAAGCAGACAATTAAAAACATTCCTTAAAAAATTGAACAGTCTACATAAAAACATACAATTGACAGTGGAACCAGAAATAAATAACGTAACCGGCTATAAGATAAAATACGACATTTTGAGGTATTTATTCTTAACCCGTTTTCCTCGCACCATGCCGACAGTTTATGCAGGTTATACTGGACATTATTAACACAATCATAAATGTTCTCAATTGTACGAAATAACTTGATGTCATCGGCATACATTGAAAACTTACAGTCCAAGACACTGGCGATTTCATTGATAAAAATTAAAAAAAGCAAAGGCCCAAGGTTGGAACCTTGTGGGACACCACTTGTTGCTACAAAAGTTTTGGACTGACAACCCATGTAGCCGACAAAGAGACGCCTATTAGATAAATATGATTGCAATGCTGATATGACGTTTGATGCTAAGTTGTATTTTTTTAAATATGAGATTAGTTTATCATGAGGCATGCAATCAAAAGCTTTCGAAATGTCTGTATATATAACATCTACCTGAGCACCGCGATCTAATTCACCAGATATAAACTGTGTAACACATAATGAATTAGTTTGCGTACTTCTTCTACGAAGAAAGCCGTTTTGATGAGGAGTTATTAAGTGTTCAGTGCGTGTTCGAATGTAGTCACAAATTATACTCTCGAATATTTTTGAAAAATTAGGTATAATGGCGATTGCTCTATAATTTGATATATCAGATCTATCATCCGTTTTGTAAACAGGACATAAACGTACTATTTTCCACTGAATTTGAAAAGTACCAGTCTTTAAAATAAAATTGAAAATATGCGTGAGAGGTGTAACAAGTTGAGACGCGCAATCCTTAAGAAAAAATCCTGGGACTTGATCGGGGCCCATTGTCGTATTACCCTTAATCTTCCTTAAATGCAGAAGGACACTAGCTTCGTCTATTTCATAGTTACCCATCACATCACTACAACTTACACTATTTACAGTATTTGTACTAAAATTACCACTGCCACTGTACACATCGCTGAAGATATCTGCAAATCCTTGAAGAATTTCAGCAGAAGAGCTTAAAGTAACTTCGCCCATTTTCATAATTCGTGGGATTCTTGATACCTTTTTTCTTCTGTTAATATAAGACCAAAATGCCTGAGGATTTGAAGATATATTAAGTTCAGCATTCACAATGAATCGTTCGAATGCTATTTTAGATTTATCTTTGAATTGTCTTCTTGCCTCTTTGTATTGACCTAATATGATATGATTATCATCTTGTTTAGATTTTTTATGTAAACAGTTCTTATATTGCAAGAGTTCAATAATGTTTCTATCAAACTCTGACTTTTTAACTTTGCAATGATTATCATCAGATGACAGGACTAAATCAAGTATTCTGTTATTTATATTGGAAATCGAATTACATTGTTGCATAGCATTTAAAGCCATAAAGTTTGTAAGAGATGTTAATTCATTACTCAGATTATCCACGTCAATATTATATTTATAAGTGGAGATATTAAAATCACCACAGATTAGTAAATTACTGGAAGAAAAATATTTTCTTCTAAGTAATTGAAGAGAAATTCATAATTCATTGCTGTAGTTCTAGGTGGAATATATACACAAATAACAGTATATTTTATTTTAGAAATAAACACTTCTACTGCAACAATATCAACATTCATATTATTGAATTCATAATTTATAGAGACATTGGTACACTTAAATTCATTATTAATGGCGATTAAAACACCACCTCCTTTACGTTGTAAGCGATCACATCTAAAGACTGAATAATTTTCACTAAATAATTCTGAGTCATGTACTCCATCTTTTAGCCACGTTTCAGTTAAACATATAATATCATAACTACTGCACACTAAATTGTTATAAAATGAAGATGTTTTAGTATTAAGACCACGCACATTTTGATAATAACAGTCAATTGGTTTCGAGTGTGTAGTGTTTAGTTTTTTAAGGTGACTATTTTGGGAACTCCATTGATGTACTTAATGGTAATATTTTTTTCACCTGCATTCTGTCGACGTGACAATTCTGTGCGTAGAGATTTCATTTGTATTCGTTGCCTTTCCGTTAAATCATTTTTAATAACAATACCATCAGTGGCCAATGATCTGCTATGTTTCAAAATGCGTTTTGCAATTTCATTATTTTTAAAAATAATTTTAATTGGGCGATTTTTATTATTCTTATTACCTATTCTTAATACTTTTAATGGATGAATTGTTTGATCCACTCGACCTAAAAGTTCATTCACAAAAGCTGTATCCTTAGTAATATTATTTGTGTGACTCTCATTATCATTATATTCTGGGGCGTTAAAAAACCTTAATATTACGTGCACGTACAAGTTGTTCTTCAATTTCCTCAAGTATGTCTGTTGTAATGTTTAAAGGATCAGCTGATATGTTGGATTTTATTTTTAATAGATCATTCTTTATTTTGCGATTTTCCTCTTCAACGGCAATAATTTTTTTCAGTTAATTTTTTAATTTCATTATTAAACGTATTTAAAAATTCAATTTTAAATTTTGAAAATTGCTCATTAAGAATTGTTGAAAGCGTTGACTCGATAGAAACATTAGTATCTTTGTCAATTCCATCCGACGGCAAACAAACTGAACAAACCCACAAATCACCATTTTGTTTTTTTGTATTCTTCCATGTAGTAGTTCAACCTAAATATATCAACATCGGTACAAGAGACATGACACCAATGTTTACAAGTTGCACAATTAATCATCGTAAGCCTAGGGCTGATATTTTTCTTACAAGTGAGGCAAGATTGTTGTACCATTATAAATTATATTTAATTACGGAAATAAACAGGGATACTGCACCCAGGGGGCGGTCAGGGTGACTCAATACACAGACACAGGTAGCCCACGGAAGGATAAACAAAGTAATACAGAGGTTAATTGATTTTAAATCAATTCAAAATAACTGATTAAACACATAAATTATTCCTCAAAAAACGGTGGCAGCAAAAACGTTGACTGGAAACAATCAGCGGTCGGGACTAACAGTTCGTACGATTATCGTCTTTAGAACAACTATAAATACGGAACCGGAACTTAAGTTGCGATTTACTAGTTAGTAAAGTACACTAATACTTATCTGAGGCAGCTAACACGTTGCACACACTTTACAGTATCTAAAGGTAACCCACTGACTCAAAAAATGATGTTATTGCCACTTAAATTCACAATTTAATACAGAGCACAGTTTAACACGTCAAGTTCGGTCGGCCGGTCACGTTAAAATTATAAGACAAGTCTTTCTGCCAAAGATATTTTGAAGTATTAAAGAAACATTAGAATAAATTCTGAAGAAAGCTGTAATGACAAACAAAAAGTGTGTACATTGAATTGAAAAATTGTACACAAATAATTACTGTAAAAATATTATATAACGTGTAGGCGCAATTATATAAATCTAAACAACACAGCGCGACTCGAGTTTCGCCGTTTTATCGTCATTATCACGTGAATTATAAATTGGTGAAATTTTGCTTTTTACTAAATATTTTTAGGCGAGCGAATATACCTGCCGCTGGTTGTTTGCGGATTATCTCGGGAGGATAGTATCAGTTTAAAAACTGGCGAAAAGGTTAGTTCGGTCTGCTCATTAAGAAGATTTACTGACGGATTACGGCTCTGTTTAAAAATTTCCAATGACTTCAGGAGATTAAGCTTAGCGCCCTTGTTGCAATTATGCAGTTTAGATTATTTATATCCGGAACTTGATGTTTTCATTCTAAACAATGATTTGAAAAAGATCTAGTGTCTTGGTTAAGACGAAAAGCACGATAATGTTTGGAAAAACGATTTCATACACTTCGTCCTGTTTGACCTACATGCACTATTGCATTCTGAACAACGGATCTCATACACACCAGATTTAATCGACGATCGACTTTATCTTTTGCATTGAATAGCATGTTTGATAAGTTCCGAATGCAATACCTTGAGATATGAGAGATGTTGAATTGCACCTCTCCTCCAAAAAATCACATTTCCTTTTGGTATAGACATGTTTCAGTGGCACAACACATCAATTAGATCAGTTTCTCAACTTAATTAACAGCATTCACCCAATTTTTGTTTCAGCGAAATTGAAATAATAGGATATTGGTAGTACCGTACTTGATGCACAATATTATGAATTCTACTATTTTGCGTTCAAGATAGAAAGCAGTTTTTCAAAATAATATATATCTACCTGCTTTATTATTATAATTTGAAATAAGTTCTGACCTTTAATGTTTGCGGGAACATGAAATTGACAAATGAATTAAGAAAGTGTCTTTATTATTACATGCCTTTTTAAAACTATACTAAGGGCTAATTAATTTAAAAATAAGCCAGGACTTAGGGCTAATTTAAATAATTATAATGAGTACAGTTAAAATAAATAGTGCATTAAGTATATGTTTCCCAGCAATTTGTAGTTATGCTGAGTTGTATATTTACTACAGAACATATTTTTGAACGTATAATTGAAAAGTCGTTCAAAGCATAATTACTAAGAAGTAAGAAAATACGTTTTGAATTTGAAATAATTCAATAGACTAATCTAATTTCTTCTAAGCCTACAACACAAAGCACTGCGATGGATATTGGATTATATAAAGGTAACTTGATTGTTATAAGCTGTATATTTATGTAACGCTTTAAGTTTAAGTATGCTTATTTAGGCAAAGCCAACTTTTACATATTTAGTAAACAAAGAATCTAGATTTATACTTGAAACGAATTAGCTTTCTCAGAAGTAATTTCGTTCGGGATTTAAGGAAAATATCCATCCACGCAGATCATAATTTAATATAAAATATTAAAGTAACATAAAGATAATGAATTTATTTCTCCCAGTCGTGCCGAAAGAATTAATCTTAGTAAGATTAACAAGAAACTACACATGTTCACATAAAGCGTTTTATCCCGGAATGAATAAAGACAGGTGTCGGAGACGGTGTCCAGAAACAGGAGCTGATGTACATAAATTTCCGCGCCTATATACGCCCCAGCGAAATTTACCAGATGCGATAAATAAAAGACAGCGAAAGGAGTGCGAGGGGAAAAAGAAACGAGGAAAATACCGGCCGGCGTTTTCGCTGTGTAACGGCATAATCGTCTCTGTACACATCATAAATCGAAATTAATAACAGAGATCTTGACCAGGAACGGGCGCCGGATGAGATTTATGGCCTTCTGCTCCGTTTTGCGCTCTGCGTTCTTCTGTGTCTCAACTCTGGGCGGATGTTTGTTTCTGATGTTTTCGTGCCGGAATTAATCGCTCCTCATTCCACATCAACACTGTGAATTAATATCTTGCTACACGCCAACATTTATTAACTCATGTGTGCGCGGTGTATGTTTATATCAAAAGATACCACTGTATTTAATACGTACATTATTATTTTTAATTATTTCTTATGCAAAAAAATAAATGAATATAAATGATTTACCATAACCATAAGGTACTACATACCATTGTAATATAATTTATTGTTGAACTCTTTTAGAAGTATTGATAATAAAAGGTGTTTACGCTGAATAACAAATTTCATCTACGAATAATGTTAATAAGAATATGTGATGAATATTTTATTAAATTTTCACGCTGTTCAGAAACAAATCGATACTTTATAAGGACCTATTATCCCATGTAGATCAGAAATGTGTATGCAAAATCTACAATAAGACATTAAATACACATTGTTAGATTCCTATAATTTCATTACATAGCAGACATCACGTATATATTTAATCAAGATGTTATTAATAACGAGGTGATTAAATAGATACGTGATGTCTGCTATGTAATGAAATTATAGGAATCTAACACCTCCCCCATAAAAATAATTTATAAGGTTTAAATGACCTTATGAATTTCTATAAAAAAAATAGTAACAAAATATACAAACATTTTAAACTGATCATAAAGTTATAAAATTATACATAAAATTAATTAACTAGTATAGGTGATAAAAATAAGAAAAATATTAGAAATAATGATAAAAATATTAACTAATAACGATAATGATTGAATCTTGGGGATTCGAAATCACTTAAAATTCACACGACTGATCTTTGTTTTTCACTCACTACCCATTCCATTCCATGTTGATACCTGCTGATCTTGAGAAGGATCGGGTCCTATATGGGGTATCTCTATTAGGTCTGGAATTGGAGATCGGTTGGAGTTCAATTGTTGGTCCAATATCCATTTGAGCTGGTCTTCATCTTCCATTATTCTGGCTAGCTGCTCTCGGGTTACTGGAGCCGTAATGTTGGTGTTGAAAATTTTTAATCACCTTGAGTTTGGAGAACTGCAGCATATTTTGTTAAATAATCTTGGGATTCCAGAGCAACGAAGAATGCAATATGAAGTTGCTGGTTTGAGAGTTCTTCTCCAGAATTTGGTCCATTTGATGTAGTTTAAAGTTGGCAAGTTTTAGTTCATCTAGCCCAGTGTTAATGACTTTATTGGAAGTGGGAATGATTGTTTCAACAATCATAATTAAGGATGTTAAAATTTGGAACCATATGATGTATTTCATGGAACGTGTTTGATGTTGCTCCTAGAACCTACTATGCTATATAGTGAATTGAGTCGGATGAGTCCTGTCGACATTATATCTTTGTTGACGACGGTTTTAGATAGACAGCTGATCGTGATTTCGGTTGGAATAGTGACTGCGAATAACCACTCGTTGTTGCCTAGAGGATGCCATATCTCTAGCTCGAACTGGCTGGTGCGCACATCACAGGAATTCGACATTTTGCGAAGATGGGAATTTAGAACGATTGTTTCGCAAATTGGTTTTTCCGAAGTCCTCGTCGTTTGTAGTTGGGTACAGATGAACTCGTTTTTTGATGTCTCGGTGCATTTTCCCAAGTTTCTCAGCGGAACGTAATAGACACGAGTGATGCTCAGAAGGATGTAGGAAAATGTGGGGTTTATGAATGAATAGGTTTGAGTCATGTTATGTCTAATTGGCAAAGGCAAGATGTTATATAAATTGTATTCCATATCCAAAGGTACTTTAATTGCAAAAATTATTTTTTTTATGTATACAACATCAAGTTTACATATTTCGAAATATTGATGTATTTCTGGAAATGTTAGTGCAAAGGGCAATGCTTTTGCATTGGGAATTACTACTTGTGATAATGCATTCACGAGATCTCCTGGGGAGAGGACGTGAGGATGGAAAATATTCTTTCTGGCTAACGTGATTGAAGATATTAATTGATCGCAATAATGTTCTATTTCTGAAATTAATTGTGTCAAAATAGTTACTTGTTCTGTAATTACTTGTTGTATTTTCACTTCCTTAAGATTATCGGACATTTTCTTTGAAAATTCATTAAATAGGTTAATGTTATCGTTTAATTTGTCTTCGTTAAATCTCAAGTTTTGAATGGATGCATTAAAATTCATGATTGCCCCTGAAACTACTTTAATTTGTTGAGACATTAATTTTTGAATATTTTTATTATCATCAAAAAGTGATCTAATTGATTGGTCATAAAATCTAGCGTTCTCTACATCTGGAATGCCGAAGAGCCAATTGACAGCGTACGAAACACCGTTAAACAAGCCTCGTTTTGCTCGTTCATTTTTGAATGAATGACCTGTAAGATGATTGACAAATTGGATTTTGACCTTTAATCTCCTCATTTCAATTTTGACTAATTTTAATGAGTTCTTTCGATATAATTTGTGTTACTGCAACATTTCGATAATGTAATATTATAAAATTTTTGAATTTGACTAAATTGTTCATCGATTATTTTTAAATTGAAATAAGACAATAGTGTAAAACGAGATTTACTCAATTTAGCTTTTCCCAGTTGGTGGTAAAATAAAATATTTAGATTTGTTATTTCATAATCATTCTCAAGTATCGAATGGATAAAAGGCATGAAAAATAGGATGAGGATGAGTTTCATCGTGCAGTTAAGTATCACCTGTAATTCAATTAATATGGAATGTGATATGTTTTTTTTTCTTTAATATTACGACTGTTTTATTTTTATTAATTTTAATTATTCTAAATGGTCGGTGTAATTAGACTGAAGTTTCTTACTAAGTCCGGATTTAATTTTATGTTTTTTTAGCAAGATTAAGTCATTTACTTTAAAATTGTGAACTTGTATTTTATTGTCATAATATTCTTTTGATTTGGATTTGGAATTGTCAATATTGACTTTAGCTATTTGATGGCTTATATTTAATTTTTGTTTTAAAGATTTTACTTAATCATCATACGTGTACAAAATCTGAGGTTCTTGAATTATGGACGATGGTAGGAATGGTTTGTTACCAAAAAGGAGTTCGTATGGACTAAAATGTGTGGATTTAGGCACATGCGTGTTATAAGAAAACATCGCAAAGGGTATAAATTCATCCCAATTGGATTGTTTTTCATTTATGTAATGTTTTAGGTAATCCTTTAAAGTAAGGTGAGACCGTTCTAGTGCGCCATTTGTTTGAGGATAGTATGGAGAGGATAGAATATGTTTAGTATGAAATAATTTTTTTTAACTCTTTCATTAGGTTAGAAGTAAAATCCGTACCGTACATTTAATATTGTTTTGGGGATAGCGAACATTGTGATGGTTTTTGCAAGTTCTTCAGCAATTGTTTTAGATTCATGATTTGGAATAGATACTGCATAAGAATATTTTGTCAAATCATCTTGCATTGTAAGTATGAGGCGATTATTATTTTCAGTTTGAGGAAGTGGTCCAATAATATCTATTGCAAGCTTATCGAAAGGTTTATCTGAAGTCGACATTATTTCCATGGGTGCTTTAGTTGGCTTAAAATTGGTTTTATTTATCTGACACGATTGGCAATTTTTTATATATTTCTTTATATCACTCTTCATATTCGGCCAATAATAATTTTGCTTGATTCTATTATACGTTCTAGAAAATCCTGAATTTTGAATCGTGATTATCTGCTAAAATATTCTTAATTTCTTCCTCTGAATTAATTTCTTGTCTATTATTTTCTACCATTATCGGGGTTATTCTAGTGTCTTTGAATAGGAAGTAAATCATTTCAGCGAACATCTTTGATTTTATGTTTTTATTATTTTTTATGGGACTATAAATATAAATTTTAAAATCATGAATTAAATGTTTGTCAAGTAATTCCTATAGTTTAAGACTATAAAATAGATCCTTGTATGTTAACTTATCAAAGTGAAAGTTCTTGGCAATAGATAAGAAACTCGTTTTATAATTATTGGTCAGTTTTATAAACGAATGTAGTGAGTTTGGTTCAGAGGGATTTAGTGTATCAAAAGACTGTTTAAGTTCTTCACTGAATACATTATGTTCGTCTAGATCCTTTGAGTACATTAGTACATTAGGAAAATGGTTTAATTTATTCGAATGTATAATTTCTACTGAAGGTATATCGCTAGTTTTATAATGAAATTGAATAAATTCTTCGAATATTTGATTGTTTTTTAATAAATTTACTGGTGCAATTCGAGAAAGAGCATCTGCATTTGAATTTATTTTTCCCGGTTTATAAATAATCTCATAATCATATTCTACTATTTGCAAACGCCATCTCACTAATCTAGAACCTGGATCTTTGCAATTAAATAACCATGTGAGTGGTTTGTGGTCAGTGACAATTTTAAACTTCCTACCATACAAATAGGGTCTAAAATGTTTAATACTCCATATAATCGCGAGAAGTTTTTTTTCTGTGGTAGTGTAATTCGATTCAGATGCATTTAAAGTACGTGATGCGTATGCAATTGGAAGATCTTTTCCAATATCACCTTGACTTAAGACAGCGCCGATTGCGACATTTGAGGCATCGGTTGTTAAAATAAATTCTTTATTGAAATCAGGATATTGTAATAGAGGTTGAGTAGTTAAAATTTGCTTGAATTGAAAGGAGTATCTTTCTTTAATAATAATGTAATAATAATAACCGACTAATCCTAAAAATGATTTTATTGAAGTTATTTTATTTGGAGTGGGAAACCTATTTATAGCATTAATTTTATCTGGATTAGGTCGAACACCTTCGTCAGAAATGATATGACTTAGATATGCGACTTCTCGTTTTAAAAATTCGCATTTATCGGACTGAAGTTTTAGATTATTTTGCCTTAGTTTAAGAAAAACCTTTTCCAATTTTTCTTCATGTTGTTAAAGTGAAGAAGCATAGATGACGATATCATCTAAATATACAAAACATTGAATTCCTTGAAGACCGGCTAAGATATTGTTCATCAGTCTTTGGAATGTGCGGGGGTATTCTTTAATCCAAACGGCATTCTTTTAAATTCATAATGACCAAGTGGAGTGGTAAATGCAGTTCTTTCTTGATCAGATTTATTCATGGGGATTTGATGAAAACCAGAAGCTAGATCCAGTGTAGTGAAGTATTTTGAGTGACCTAATTGATCAAGAATGTCTTCGATGTTAGGAATACTTGTCACCTATTGTGATATAATTTAACTTCCTATAATCAATGACAATTCTCCATTTACGTTCACCGGATGCATCTAACTTCTTTGGGACAACCCAGAGGGGAGAAGACCTAGGGGAATTTGGTGGTTGAATTATTTTGTCCTCTAGCTTTTTTTTTTCAGACCTAGCAGTAAGTACTATAGGAAGTACTTTATGTACCGAAGGAGAAGATTCTGTTTGCAAAGGGATTTTTACTCCCTTAAGAGTTAAAGTCTTGTCGAAATAGTTAAGGGTGACTTTTTCTTTTTCGAAGAAGTCTTTACCTAAAAGTTCATCGAATGGAACATTAGATGCGGAATTTAATACTTGAAATTTTGATGAGATAATTTGATTTTTTAATTTTAGAGGAATGATACAGCTTCCAAGTGTTTCAATGGGATTATTTGGGCTAAGTCCTTGAAGAATTAATTTATCATTGAAATTGCATTTAGTGAATGGACTTATTCTGCCTGCTTTAATTATCGAAACACCTGCACCTGTGTCGATTAAGAGTTTTAGTTTTTTTTTATTTTCATTGCGTGCATTATTGCAGTGAATAATAACATAATTTAGATCCTCATCAGAGAGAAGAATTTTTAATTTTGGAACACCTGAATGTGAGACAAGTCCCTCGGAGTGGTGTTCGACTCGAGAGACGTTTTGAAGTTTAAATGAAACTGTGATTCAGTTACTTTTACTACTAACACTTTTGACGTTTATCGCGGAGTTTATACTTTAAAGAAATAGCGCGACTTGGTGACTGGAAATAGCAAGAGTTGATTATTGGCTTAACACTGACCTTAACTTGCTCTGATCTGCATTACTTTTAAACCGAATATTACTTGTAGAATTCATTGTAAACTTTTAATTGTGCTTGACAATACATTTGTTAGTTAAGTGAACCACTGTGTTTAATTTCGTCGTGTCACTATCCCAGGAACACAACAACATATTTTATGATAGATTGAAGAATAAGTTCTTGTCATAATTAATTGAAAAGAAATTAAATAAAAAACTCCTGTATAATTTAATACAGGGGCTATTTTACCCCCATGTAACCAAATATAAAAATAAGGTATTCAGGTTTATATTATGATGCTATTAAATGGATTCTTAATATTTATGAAATGGCTAAGAATATAATCGTTTGTATTGAATTTATTTGCACAATATTTTTTATACATTTCTATCCGGTTAATTCCGCATTGAAAGATAATTTGAAAAACTTCGAAAGTCTTTTGTTGGTGCCGAACAAAAACGTTCGCCCCCTATTTATATTATATATTTTTAACAGTAATCCTCTTAGTGAATAATTTAATTGTAATGCCCTTGGCAGATCTTGATCCGTTCGGATCTGTGCGGCTCTTTGTGTAAAACGTATTCTAGCTGGCGTGGGTCGAACGGAGAGATTTTACGTGCTCAAAATTGTTTCGCGGGATAATTTCCTGTACACTATCGGATTTTTGCCATCGTCCGCACAAATTGGAGCGCGGAATATGCCGCCTAGCTGGCCGTACACAATTTAGACGATTAGCATATAGGAGATATAGTGAGGCGGCAGGTTCATAAGTATGCATATTGCGGCATCCAACGTGCACCATATATCCTACGTTAGGCCATTCCGTGCACATTCTGCTAATAATCTGCATATTGGGGCTTCGGAAAAACCCGTCCGTTTTATATTACGACTCGTACGTGAATTGTTTCGAATACGATTTCCTTCTATTTGTACGTAGTAAAAGTAATTTTCAAATATACCTTATAGCGAATAATAATATACCAATAACTTCCTAGTATATAGATCGTAACTCTAAAAATATAACTCATAGAGCAGGCATGTGCAACTTCATCAAGACCGCGGGCCGGTAAACAAATTGAACCTAAAATCGCGGGCCGGATCTTTTATTTGAATTTATAAGTAACGGAGAGATTCGCAGTTTAATTTAAGGAAATGATATTATATTTATTACGTTTTAACATTTCAAAAAAAGTAAAAAATAACGACACATGCACATGTATGTAGTCATTTATTAGAACTGGCTTTCAGAAAATAGATTAAAATGAACAAGTACAAACATATTTAATTGGAAGACTATACCTTCATTATTTTTCACCAAATAATCAATACTTGGTAAAATATCGGATGTCGCAACACGCAAATGTGAGTCTGTTAATCTTGTACGCCTTTTTGATTTAACAAACTTCATTCTAGAAAATAGCTGCTCATATTTGTATGTACTTCCAAATAATGACATTTTTTCTGAACCAAAGATGCGAGATCGAAATCGGCGTGTCTCTAAATATCGCCACGGATTTTTCTTGCAATTCAATAAGTTCCATTTGCAATGAATAGCTGCTAGAAAACAAAAACTTATTATTTATTTGTTATATGGGTTATTGGTCATCTATCATCTAGAATCTGTCAATTTTGTTTATATTAGCTCTCATTTGTTCTCTTTTGTTGACTTATTTATTATATATGTAGATGTCATTTGTTAGTCATTGGTCATCTATCATCTAGCACCTGTCAATTTTATTTAGTTTAGCTGTCATTTGTCACTCTCAACTTTTGTTGACTTATTTATTTATTATATATATAGATGCCATTTGTCATTAGTCACTGGTCATCTATCATTTAGATCCTGTCAATTTTATATATTTTAGCTGTCATTTGTCAACTGTCAACTCTTGTTGACTTATTTATTTAATATATTTGTATATGTCATTTGTCATTAGTCATTGGTCATCTAACATCTAGAACCTGTCATTTTTTTTATTTAGCTATCATTTGACAACTGACAGCTTTAGTTGACTTATTTATTTATTCATCTATCATCTAAAACTGTCATTTTTTTATTTAGCTCTCATTTGACAACTGTCAACTTTTGTTAATTTATTTATTTATTATATTTGTAGATGTCATTTGTCATTAGTCATTGGTCATTTACCATCTATAACTTGTCAATTTTGTTTATTTTAGCTGTCATTTGTCAACTGTCAACTTTTATTGACTTATTTATTTATTATATGTGGAGATGCCATTTGCGATTAGTCATTGGTCATCCATCATCTAGAACCTGTCAATTTTGTTTATTTTAGTTATCATTTTTCAACTGTCATTGGTCATCTATCATCTATAACCTCTCAAATTTGTTTATTTTAGATATCATTTGTCAAATGTCAACCTTTGTTGACTTATTTACTTATTATATTTGTAGATGACATTTATCATTAGTCATTGGTCACCTGTCAACTGTCAACTTTTGTTGACTTATTTATTATATGTGTAGATGTCATTTGTCATTAGTCATTGTTTATCTATCATCATGGCAGATGGCATCTAAGCTAACAATAAATGCCAATATAAATTGATAGATGATAGCTACAAAATGTAAATGATAAATTCTTTGTAGCAGATTGTAGATTATAGATGGCCAATGATAAATGACATATAAACATGGAATAAATAAATAATTGAAGGAAGACTTATAACAGATTTAAAAACAAATGATAGATCAGATATAACAATTTGTATAAGATAGATAGATAATGACAGATGACACATAAATGAAAGTTGATAGATGATAAATGATAACTGAAACAAAAAACATAAAATACACAGTTTCTAGATGATATATACCTAATGGCAGATGACTTATAAACATATAATAAATTAATGACAATAGGTTAGAAATGATAGTTGACAGATGACAGATAGCATATGAAAAAAACACAAATCTAAACATACAACAAATGATACTATGTGATAAATTACAGTTGACAGACGAAAAACATAAGATACAACTCATATATACCAGTTTATAGATGATACATGACTGATGACAGTCGAAATCTATACATAAATAACAATAGGTTACAAATGACAGTTGACAGATGGTATATGGCATCTAATCATACAATAAAAGATAATAGATTACAAAAGAAAAAAAAAACAGTTTAAATATGACAGATAACAAATTAAACAACACACAGATTATGTATGATAGATTGTAGATGACAAATGACTAATGACAGGAGACATTTAAATATAAAATAAATAACAATTAACATATATTGGCTGAGAAAAACATATATGTAACTGATTGTAAATGACATCTAAAAGTAGAATAAATGATTAAATGACAGATGACTGATAATACTAAAAAACAAATGATATATCATATATAACCGATTGTATAAGATAGTTAACTAATGAGAGACGACATCTAAATATATAACAAATGACTGTTTAGTTAATTATAGATGATAGATGACTAATGACAGATGGCATATACAATTAATGGAAATACGTTTTATATAAGAGTTGACAGATGACAAATTGAAATTAGAAAAACAAAAGAAAGACAAATGACAACATATATAAAACAGATTATATATGGGAGATAAAAAACAATAAATATCATCTAAACATACAATGTCTATGATTATTGATGGAGGATAAATTACATATGAACAAAAATACAAATGATGACAGATTATGTAAATAATAGATGACAAAGTACTAAAAACATTTATAATTTAGTGATAATGAACAATAAAGAATCAAAATATGAAACAGAGAAAGAAAAAAAATGGGCCCAGTACTAGAAGGCAGTAAAAATTGGATTCTGGAAAATGGAATTTATACAGCTGACAGAACTACTATTTGCAGATGACATGGTGATAAATGGAGCTTCTTTTATTTCCACATCAAATAGGAAGGAAAAACTTTTTTCAAACTTGCTTCTTGGGAGCGAAAATCTTTAAATCTGGTGTAAATTCATCTCTTAAAAATTGTAACTCGTTTGCAAACGTTTTGAAGTTAGCATGATCTTTATGCACGGTTTGATTTGTGTTGTGTGAAGTTATCACTATTAAATTAAAACACTTTGTAATTTCCTTCCTTCACATTTATTTTTATATGTCAGATGTACATTTCGAGTACCATGTACTCAATATCAATTCAAATCAGTCATTGATAATGAGTACATGGTACTCGAAATGTACATCTGACATATAAAAATAAATGTGAAGGAAGGAAATTACAAAGTGTTTTAATTTAATATGATCTTTATGATTTGCAAGAGTGGGAAAATGGTATGTATTCCCTGTTCGAAGCTGATTTTCCCAAAGTCTTAATTTATTTTGGAATGACTTGACGTGACCATACAGTTCATGAACAAGTTGTTCTTGGGTTTGCAACTTTGTATATAATTTATTCATATGACTTACATCAACGAGAAACGCAAGATTGCAGACCCAATTTGTGTTCTTTAGCTCTTGGACAAGTTTTTCTTTTATATCCATAAAAAGAAATACTTCATCTTTCAAATCATAAAATTGTTTTATATTTTTTCTTTACTTAACCAGCGCATTTCAAATAAAATGTCAGATCTTCAAATTCAGACTGCAGTTCTTCCAAAAATGTTTGAAACTGACGGTGGTGAAGTGCTGTTGATTTAATGAAATTTATGCAAGAAGCATTTACTTGAATTTCCTCATTCTCGGTTATTAGCTTTGGTTGATTTTTTTCTGCGTTTTGTTTTCCAAATAGTAGAAAATTTGACTCCAGTCTTCGAAACTTTTTTCTATCCATCGGCGGTAAGTGTGGATAAGTTTTGTTGAAAGTTTTGCAAGTTCTCTCAACAATTCTGTTGCACTGGCCATATATGACAAATAAATTCATAATTTCTTTATTGGTATAGGTATTCATTTTATTATTACTCGAAAGAAGCGTACACAAATATTAATACGTTGGATTCAACAAATATTGACAGAAGCCTACTATAGTACCCGTGTAAATAGAACAGGAATCATTCAAATAAAAATTCTGAGAGGAAACTAATTTCGAAATAACTCAAAAACTACTGGCTCTAGATATAGGGATGTATAATATTTTATTGTAGCAAAAGGTCTTGCGAATAACACTATGAGATAAAATATTGGTCTTTCCATTTGAAAAAATTGAAATATGATGTTTTTAAGTAGGCGCTGAAATATTGATATTTTTGAAATACCAACTGTCAAAATTGAAACATGTCAATATTTTTACTTTGTAGAGGAATCCATTAGGTACAATACAAGATGCCGCTCGTGTGTTTATCTTGTACCTACTAGAAGTTATATGCATTTTTCTAAACGCCTATTTGAGGTCAATATTTGACAAATAAATTTTTAAATCAAAAACTGTAAATGTTAAGTGAACATAAACCCATATGGAGAGGTAGGCAATCGAACAAGGAATTTAAAAATAAAATAATATACAGTATGTTCCATTTAAAATAACAAAGTTGGTAGCCATTTCCGGTACAACCGGAAATGATAGAAAGTCAAAAATATTTTCCATGAGGAGATCGCAATCAACCGTACACTGTTGAATTTTTTCAGATTTTTCCTCTTGCAGGAACCCCGTAAACTTTTAATGGTCGTTATTCGTGGCCCACCCTGTATAAGACATTTTGAATTAGATTAAGATGTAGGCTGTTAGAGACTAATATAGACTACGCTAGACTAAGAACGACCATGTACCCGTCCACATAATTGTGTATATTATACTATGTATAATAAATTACTACTGATTTGTAATATCCGAGTATATTTAATGTCAACCTGAGCCTGAGCTGTACCACTGGAAGAGTCTGCAGTTAACCAACCGATCCCGGCATATCACACCTACTACATAGTTCAAATTTAATTCTATTGACAACTCCTAAATTAGAACCAATCATAGCTAGAGCAGCATCAGTAGAAATTCCAATTAGAATTCCAAGGGCCAGGTTTAGTGAGATTTGAAAATTGTGCTGCGGGCCGGATAAAATGAAGTCAGGGGCCGGATCCGGCCCGCGGGCCGTACGTTGCACATGCCTGTCATAGAGGGTAAAATACTAAATATGTTTATTTTATTTTTATTATGGAAATATCGAAAATACATTACATTCTTGAATGAAGCTAATTTTATTTATTCAATCTTCTCTTTGATGTACTATATACGTTACTGATATAAAAATGCATCACATTATCATTTTACAATCACCAATATAACGTAATATTGATAATAACAAATACTCTATGGTACAATGGTAATCATAGACTTGCATTAGTTAAATTAAGTATTATTATATTATTTTATTCGACATAAATTTCATTATAAAGGATTTTGAAGCATAATACTTCTTATACAATAATAATAACATAAATCTAACTGATAAACACAATTTAAATATACCTTTAAATTTTACATGAGATTTATTATTATTGAAGAAACGTTATATTAAAAAAAAAAAAATATATTTTTGATTTAAATAATTTCTGACGCCTTTAAATTTAAAATGGCTTGTTTTGGGGTGTGCACCTAGTTTTATGATTTTTATACCTATTTCCCGGCCAAACGTACATTGATCAACAGCCGACATGGAGGAACTCAACACTGTCATCGTCCCATTTCCCTCGGAGTGTGCAGAGGCGTGTGTATACGTATGTGTGTACAGATCGACTTTGAACTTTTCGATTTTCCATTTTCTTTGATGTTTCCTTCATTTTTATTTGCCCGATATATCCCTTTGCGGAGAGAGAGCGATATTTATCGTATAAGATATTTAGGTTGAAATGCATACAAGAGGGGATGAAAAGGTGGGGGGGGGGGGTTGGACGAGGAAGGGTTTGTGTGAAACGCACCGTTGTTTCTGCCCCAAATCACAAATTTCTTTGAGTAATTAATATCCAGTGTACGAGTGCGCGAATTGAAAGAGACCGTAGGGTTTCATGAAAAATTCACCACTGTAACCATACATGAATGTATGTAGTTAGACACGTGCTCCCTTTGAAGTCGCGTGTGCGGTGTGTAACGTTGTTTCCCACTCCGATTTAACGGTTCGCCCTGAACTCCGCAGGAAAATCACATTTTTCCACTGCACACACTGATTCGTTTGTATATTGAGTGAGATACATGCAAAATTCACAACGTTCTAAACATGATTTTAGTTATTCTGTTGCATTTAATATATTTTGTAGCCATTGTTCTCGTAAACACAATACTTGAAATGTTATTTCAAATACAATTATTTTTTTGCATTTATAGTTCCTCTGTATCATATTTTTGATTTAGTTTAAAATATTCCAGTAACTATCCATTTTTATTAATAATAACTATATTCATTAAGTTAGTTAGGTAACTATCCATTATTCCTAAAATAATCATTTGTTTATGTTGTACTGCTTTTATTTGACTTTTTGTCATTCGCTTTGTTAATTAGTTCTTTTCAAAATTCGTTATTTCTCTCTTTTTGGTTACTTGCTTAATAATAAATAGTAAATTTCTAGTGTCATATAACTTTCGTTGTATGGGGCTGTAAAAATTGTTCTTTGAGAACGCTAAATAAGTACCGTGTTTTCGTAACCTTGTTTTCTTCTTTTGTCCGTCAAGACATTTTTATGAGGATAATTTCCAACACTTTTTATTTATTTGCCACAATAGTGGATATTATGACCTAAAATAGAGAAAGTTAATATTTGTCAAACTTACTTCTCAGTTAAATTATCTGCCACTTTTGTTTCATTCTCAGTATGTGTTGTGTTGACAATTCATTAAATAGATTATTGTTTTTAAATAAAAACATAAATATGAAGCATTTTTACCTTGATGGCTTTGTAAATCATCAAAATGTCTGCCTTAGTGATTGTTCAAATACGAATGCATCTTTAACATGTTACTGTTTGGTGTAGATTGGACCATTTTTTTAATGATACTTATTAAGCTAAGCTAAGTTATTGGTACTCGATATCACGACAAACTTAGGGGTTCCGCAAGTATCGTACTTTGACCGTTGTTGTTTGTCATATTCATTAAAGATATTCTAGCATCCTTAACTGATAGTGATTTTCTGTTATTCGCGAATGACTGCAATGTAGATGAAACTGAATATATAAAAATGTAAAATACTATCTTTTAGAAAGCATAACACCAAGATTTACTTAAATTACGGTATGAATGGAACACAATTAGAGCGAGTTATAACAACGAAGGATCTTGGTGTTATTTTTGATTCTAAATTATTTTTCATACCACATATAGATAGTATCTTAAGCAAAGGTATGAAACTATTAAGGTTCGTAAAGAGAAACACCGTAGATTTTAGAGAAGTGAAAACGATTGCGATACTCTATAAGTCTCTGATAGGCTAGTTTGAGTTGCGGGTGTTAAAATATTTCTAAAAGAAGAGACAGTTGTCATAGTTTGCATTAATCGACCTCCATCTGGAAACATAGAAGTATTTCAACAACAGTTCGAAACATTACTTATTCACCTTTTAAATCAAAATAAGACCTTTTTCATTGTAGAACTTTTTAACATAAATTTTCTAGAGTCAAACAATAATGCAACCTCATATGCACACTGAAATCATTCAATATGGAATTTCTGATAAATGAGCCTACACGATGTTGTAGTACAACCCAAACATGCATTGATAATATCATCACAAACAAATGCATAGATATTGCAACTAAGGTGCTGCAAACCACAATATCAGACCATAAAGCACAAATACTTCAGTATAAAGAAAAGCTAAATAATAACAACTTCGAAATTTATAAAAAATATTACAAGGGAATCATTTAGTAAAATATGTAATATGAGTGCTGATTCAAAATATCATATTTTTAACAATATCTTCATAGAAAATTTTCATTCTCATTTTTCAATCAAAGCTTACATTAAAACTAAAAAAAACAAATATGTATTATACAGAAGCATTACAGTTAAGTAAAAAAAACCTACTAAAAAAAACAGGAACAAAAAAAGCAAAAGCATCCTGAAATGCAATAAAAGAATTCATCGGTAGTCGTAAACCAATTACAATGCCAAAAAATAATAATATTTACAAACTGGTAATTTAATGTTTTTTTTTAAGAAATCGTTAACCAAATAACACCTTCATATAATACCAGTAATCTCTTAGTAAATACATTAATTAATACACCATTCAATCCTCACACAATATTTCTCTAGCCTACTACGGAATCAGAACTAATTAACATTGCATAAAGTATATCCAACAATTTTAGTGCAGGATTAGATGAAATACCAATGCATATTTAAAAATCCACCACTTAGTGATATAATAAATACGTCACTTAAAACAGGCACCTTCCTATAGAAAATGAAACAAGCAATTTTGATACAAATTTACAAAAATGGTGATCACAATAACTTGAGAAATTACAGACCAATAAGTCTCTTGAATTCTATATCTAAAAGTAAGTAAGTAAGTAAGTTTTTATTAATGTTTTTGGGATAAAGCCTTACATACGTCATTAATTACATATAATAATTAAAATAATTAAGTCGATAAGTCAATAAATAAATAAATTACACACATGATACATTGTAAAATATGTCACGATACAAAACGGTTAACAAGTAAAAGCCATTAAACTACCATACTACCAACGTCAACATCATTTAGAAAACTGCTTATAGTGTAATATGACTTATTAACCAGAAAAGCTTTTACTGTATTTTTAAATTCTTTAAGCGGAAGTTTTTGTATACTTCCCGGAAGCTTATTAAAAAACTGTCCTCCCAGATATCTTGTGGCAGTTTTTGATTTATGAAGCCTATACTGGTTTGCTAAAATATCTGTTTTGTTTCTGGTGTCATAAGCATGTATACTCCCATGTGTATTATATAAGTTTAAATTATTTTTTATATACAATAAGCATTGCACTTGGAAAAGTGATAATCCCAAATTTTGAGAACACTTGTTTGCAGTTATCAGTGTATTTCAAACCAACAATAATACGCATAACTCGTCGTTGTAACGAAAATACATGGTTTGAAGCAGGATACTAGAATGGCATAAGTCATCACGGAATGAAAAAGTGCGTAATAGGCAGTTAGTAACGCTTCAAGGGGTAAGTTGTGAGTCAATTGTCGTAGCAAGACAACAATCGATGACAGTTTTTTTACGACATTAACATTATTATTCCACTGAAAGGTGGGATCAAGATAAATCCCGAGGAATTTGACATATTCCGGATTAATTACACCATCCAGTTTTTTAAGACTAAATAACATTGTATGGGTTTTTGCTTCATTCATGGTTAGATGATTTAGTTTAAAATTTTCGAAAGGGTAATCTACTTAAGCCTGGCTAATTTAATTTCACAAAAAATAACCTTATATCGCCCATCTAAGATAGGTTTTTGGCAAGTAAATGTACTGAAATCTCTTTGTTTCACTACATTCAATGGATAGTGGAAAATATGAAAAATAATAACTTGGCAAGCGAAATCTTCTTAGACCTATGAAAGGCCTTTGAAACCATCGAACATCATATATTAATGCATAAATTATATCAATATGATGTCCGCGGAGTTACACGCAAATTAATTATATCTTATCTAGGTAATAGGGTGCACTACACTAAAATAATAGACACCAATAACAAATCTAAAACAAAATTTTCCAGACCATCGCGAATAAATAAAGGGACTCGGCAGGGAAGCATACAGGGCCCTTTGTTATACATAATTTACATAAATGACCAAAACCCGTTCCAAAACACTGCAAAATAATAACTTATGCTGATGATACAAATCTCTTAGTCAACGGTAATATATATCCAGATATTATCAACAATATCAATGTTAGTATGACTAAGTTGGAAACTTGGTTTAAAGACAATAATCTTATCTTAAATGCCTCTAAAACAATAGTTGTACTTTTTAATTCTAACCAAGCGAAAATCAATTAAAATTAATAAGATGGCTTATACATTTTCAAACAGTGTTAAATGTTAGGGTATTTACATCGATGAAACTTTAAGATTCGATCAACATAAACTATATATTAGTGAGAAACTAAGTAGTGTATGCTACGGATTAAGAGTTCTCGAGGGTTATACTAACATTCGAATAAATAAATTATTCTACGAGGCCAATGTGGTATACCATCTTAGTTATGGTCTAATATTTTGGGGCAACAGCACAAATTCTACACCTATCGAATTTGTGCTGTTGCCCCAAAATATCAGACCATAACTAAGATGGTATACCACATTGGTATTTCATCATGCAGAAGAAAATAATTAGAATTTAATATAGGCTAAACTACAATGAAAATTGTAGTGAAATATTTAAACAAAATAATATACTTACATTCTCTGGGCTCTATATTTATGAATGTATAAATTTTATATGGAAACAAAAAGAAATATTCAACAATGTATATTACTCTAACAGATATGATACAAGGAGAGGCCTCACATGTAATTTACCGTCACACAGATTAAATAAATATGAGAAGGGCTGCTTTTATAATTGTATAAAAATATATAATAACTTACCCAGTGAAATAAAAGATATTTCTAATTTCAATAAAATCAAATCAATGATATATCAATTATTCTGTAAGATGGAACCTTACTTGATGTCAGAATATTTTGCGGTAAAGAGAAAATAGTAAATAGCCTTAATTATAAGCTATTGATAATGGGTGCATAGTACCCAAAATGTACCTTTAGCAAAATAAAATTTAATTGTGAAGAAAGTGTTTTAATCAAGTTTTAGTAAATAGTAGAATGTAAAGTTGTTATTATCTGTGATGTTTACATGTACAAATGTCTGATTATTACTTATACTTCCTCGATTTGGTCTCCGTACTTTGATGTTCATATAAAGTGTCTGGAAGATTTTCAACATAAGCTTTTATCATACGCATTGTTTAAAGAGATTTTGTAAAACCTCAGCCAGGAATATGTTGACGCCTGTTTATGTTTATGTTTATGTTTATTACTCTTTAGCTTACTAGCCAAAAATTTAAAAAAATACATATCAATATATACACAAAAATTATACGAAAATTACTAACGACTTGTTATCCAGCTCACAACTAAAATCACTATTCACTTACAACGCTAGTCAATATAATCTCTTAAAATTACATCAGTCTAGCATCCCCAACTACAGAATGTCTTATTATCATTTATTATCGATTGCCAGAATGTCTAGATTAGGAAACAACACCTGTAATTTACTCTATTGCCACTCCTTGTTTGTCTTCAAAAAAAAAACTAGCTAAGGAGCAAATATTTATTTTCGAATAATCAGACTACCTGTTTGATCCTAAATAAGTAAATAAATAAATTCACAGATATTTCTGCTTAAATCAGATGCCATAAATGGAGATGATATATAGTTTTAACAAGACGATTTAACTCGTGAAAAGAATTGACTCCCTTCCCTAGATAGTATAATATAATTGAAATAGAAAATTCAATCCTGAACCAAAAAAATCAACAACATTTATGCAATATTGTCATTAAAAATGTTGGCAATATATTACGTATGTACCAGTAAACTAGTGGAAGAGATTTGTTCTATGTAATATTTCATACATAATCTTATCATGTGTACTTTATTATTCAATAAAGAAAAATAATTTGAAGAAAAAGCTATGATTTTATACACATAATTCAAACTTTTGGTAAATTATAGAATACCATTTATAAATATATTTATCTGCATATAAAATAAATGTTATAGCATAGGACCATGAGAATATAGGCCTTAATATATATGTATCTACACATCAAAAACCAGTAAATATGTTAAACTAAAAACACAAAATTTTATTCTATATCAGAATACCTGAAAAACTTTAGCTAAAATTTTATGTATGAATATTAAAAAAAAATTTAAGCTTGTAAAAATAATCTCATATAAATATTAGAAATAATAAGAAACGGCACAACTTTCATAATTATCTTAGCTTTCGAGCAAAAGATATAATATCATTTCATTCTTTTGTTTGCTTTGTTTTTGTTTTTATAAACGTGTATAAATATAGGAATAACTTAATTGGCTTCATAAGAAATCTCATCGGAGAATCTAGTTTTATATGTAGACTTAAAATGTTGATAGTTTGTCTACTTTATAGTGGTAGAAAATAATGTATCAAAATTTGTTTAAAAAAATATCCTATCATAATATATAAGGGACCAGACTTGTATTTGTTAAATTGTCAAAATTCTTGAAATATAAAAATATTCGAGCTAAAATTTTAGTTCAGATTGTTTAGTATAATACTTTTCTTTGCATGTTTATAAGATAACAAATTAAACAGTGTTAGAATGTTTAAACTTCCCATATAAAAAAAGTTTCAAACTCCGAAAGCATGCAGAATACATAACTTAATATGGTTGGAAATTTCAGAAGTAGATAATTTAAAAAAATAGATAAAGTTTTTTATTTGAGAAATAAGTTTTAAATAATTATTTGTTAATACTGTAATACAATTCGGATTAAACTAAGGAAAAAAGTGATACTGGAATAATGTTAATTAGATAAGAAGCTTAGGAAAATCTTGAAGCCAAACCATTTATATATTTACAAGAAACAAAAAATTAAAAATAAGATAATCGATGTACAATCTGCTACACATGGATGTTGAAAGAAAATTAAATATAGAAAATAATTATCTCAGTGGAGGAAAAGACCTATCAAATAAAAAATAATTAAAGACCTAACTAATTATACACGTAAGTTCAGGTGTTCCACAAGGAACACATTGTGGCCCAATATTATTTCTATTATTTGTTAATGACCTTGAAAATGTCATTAATAACAGTGAATTGTTGTTGTACGCCAATGATGTAAAGACTTTTAGAGCTGTTCAATCATTAGAAGACTGTGTCTTACTACAGAGTGACGTAAATAATATAAGTGATTGGTGCCATGCCAATAAATTATTTTTGAATATAGATAAATGCAATTTGGTGTCATTCACTCGTAAGCGTGCAAGTCTTGATTTCAAGTATAAAATTGGAGATAATATACTTCCAAAAGTAAGCGAAATTAAGGACTTGGGCGTTACGTTTGATAGGCAATTAACCTTCAATTCTCATATTTTAAATGTCTGTAGTAAGGCGTTGAAAATATGGGGCTTTATTTGGAGAACTTGCAAGCATTTGTGTTGTAATTGTTTAAAAGTTCTGTTTTCTGCTTTAGTTCGTTCTGTTTTAGAGTATGCTACTGTAATTTGGTCACCCTACTATTTAAATCAAATTGATCGATTGGAGAGTATACAGCGGAAGTTTTTGAGGTCGATCGAATACAAATTAGGAAGAAACTATACACAATGTCTCTATTCGGGAATAATGGAAGAACTAAAATTGAAATATTTAGCAGATCGCCGTCAAATTAATGATTTATGTACTTTGCATAAACTAATGAATGGAGATATGGAATGTGCAGAACTTCGACTTCATCTTGATTTTCTTTCTTCCAATAATGATCGTCGACTAAGGCCAGTGCCAATATTCCGTTTACAGACGTTCTCTTCAAATTTAGGCAACAACAGCCCTGCAACTAGGATGATGAGATCGGCAAATTCTTTCAATAGCCAACCTTGGTTCGATTTATTCGATTCTAAATTTGAAAATTATAAATTATCATTAAAAAATTATTGTTAAAATTTTCATATTATAGTATTATATTATCATTACTATGCACGACAATTATTGTACAATTAGTAATTGTTAATAACTGTATTTCATTTGTTTTATAATAATAGCTATTATTTTAAGAATGACGTATGTGTAATAATCCGTTATGTATTATAGTTTATTTTTTCTATTTGTTGTAAAAAGGGGTTTCCCGTATACAAATAAAATAAAAAATAAAATAAAATAAAAAAAATAATTGAGTTTGTTTGAAATTACACAACCAAAACTTAAATAACGCCGTTACTTGTTATAAAATGAAGTATGAAATTAAGGTAGTTCTAGAATGAAGGTATTATCTAAGTGATAATGTATATTGGGTAAATTAAAGCACTTGTTATGTTCCATAATTTTATTTTCAGTTGCCTGACACGTGTTTAGATCTTTTACGATCATTCTCAAAGTGAAAACTTTACGATCATTCTCAAAGTGAAAAGTTTGGACACGTGTCAGGCAGCTTGAAATAAAATTATGGAACATAACTAGTGCTTTAATTTACCCACTTTGAAAATTTCGTTCCATCAAGAATGTAGCGCAAGAAGTATTGAAGATAATGTATATGTTTATATAATGTTACAATAATATAAATTTGTATCTATGAAGCATTGAAGGAATATTGAACTCAGATAATAGAGCAATAAAACTAGTGGGAGGTACTCCGTGTTTAAAGATAAATTGATATACTTTTAATAATTCGGACTCCAAACTGGTGTATAATAATTTAGTTTATTCAATATAAATAAATGAGTTATACAACCGCATAATACAATTAATTGATTAATTTTTTTTTACAATTTCTTACTATAAATCCTAGTAATTTTAAGGAGGATTAAACAACAGACGTAACATGTAGTAAAAGTTTCAATTTATGATCAAACGCAAATACGCAAACTTTTAATTTGATTAAATCTATTAATGCCGGTATTATTATTTGTATAATCAAAAGTGATTTGAGATAAAACTCGGTGAAATGTAATAACGTTACATCTACTAGCAAAAAAAGAACAGGTCCCAGATTCGAAACTTGTGGAACCCCCTGGTTGCTATGTATGGCGATGATTTACAGCCATATGTGTCAACAATTTGTATGATGTAGCTTTAGAAATATCAGAAATTTTGTGTCATATAGTCTAAGAGTCCAAAAAAATTCTTGACCTTCATTAATAAAAGCGGAAAACAGCTTACTTCCTTAATTAGTAATCTTTCAAAGGTCTTCGAAAGTATATTAGCAGTTCATATTTATAGCTATATGTCATCCACTACTGTAAGAGAGCAGCATGGTTTTGCTAGAAATCGTAGAACTCAATTCAATTAATATAAGACCTTGTAATATTAATTGAAATCTGCTAATATACTTTCGAAGACTTTTGAAAGATTAGTAATAAAGGAAATAAGCTCTTTTTTTAATGAAGGTCAATAATCTTTGGATTCTTAGACTGTATGATATTCCGGTTTGCTAATATAGTGACTATATGCTTTTCTGAATTCAGATTTTAATTATATCTGTAAATTACGCAGAAGTAATTTGTTTAAATAGGATTGCTATCGCCTAAGACGTGATCGATATCTCACTTTTAGTTAAATTATTTTAATTATGCTATTGTTAAACCAAGGTGGTGAGGTTTCCCTGCAGTTTTAAATTTGGGGATATACTTGTCTGAAATATTATTACAAATAATATTAATATCTCCGTTAACATTAAGTAGTAACGTCCAATTAAAATTAATAACTTCAATGTAAATATATTATATATAATATATTATATATTGTTTGGAAAGTTTTTAGGATGGACGTTCAATTAATTGAAATAAAAGATTTAATTTACTATGAGATTTAATAAACTATGAAAAGTTGTAATCTATTTATCTATTCTCCTATAATTTTAGAACTATGGAACAGTTAGCAACAGAAAACTGTCTCTTTAATATAACCAAAATAAACTTTATTTTTAAATATTAATGCGTATAAATTTATAAGAGTTTCGATTGCCATTAACAATACTATTTTAAACATGAGCTTTTAGTTCCAAACACGGAAATTACTTTATCTTTAAGTGTTCAAGTCGTTTTCATGAAATATGCAACAGGAGATATCAGAGGTGGAAGGATCTGGACGAATGCTGCGACATAGGACTGACGAGTTTTATTATTCCGGTTAGTGAATTTGTGTGTGTGTTGACGTGCATTTACATGACCTACATGACCGTAATGAATGCTCTTGGTTAGAAAAAAAAAGAAGAAATAAAATGTGGGATTATCCTGTCTGCGGGCGCCACTCCTTCCTAATCCCCAGAGAGACGTATGCAAGTAAATATCGTTTTAAGGACCCCTGCACCCAGACACATCTTGAAATTGTGTTCTCTTCTAAATGCGAACGAGGAAAAGCTCTTTACAATTTTACATCTGCTGTATTTTTCAGTTACTGCACCATGTATTATGCTGTTGCCGAGTAGATTATGTTCTGCATTGTGGTAAGCTAATTTGCAGTAGTTTTTGTTGTTCACATCTCTGTGGAACTAGAAGTTTTTCTAAATTAAATTCGTGATTTTAAATTATCATTGAAATAATTAAGCCTCAAATTACAAGTTACAATACATGTTGTAAATTATAATATTTTTTTGCATCAAGGTTTAGAGCGTAATTGTAGAACTTTATTATAAAATTATAAATATATAGTACTCATAGTATACACCATATTCAAATTATCCTTTCAAATAATATTATTCACAATTTCAATTTTAAATTAATGATTTGATCCTCCTAAGTAGTAGAAATTTAGTAGTATTTTTTCACATAGGTTGGTTTATTATTTTAACTGCTAATATATGTCTTTTCTTAATCGTCTTATATATTTAATATAATAGCTTTATTTAATGCATCTTTTCAAATATTCAGTTTAAAAGCATCTAATCACTTACATAATTATTTGTTTTTTTATTTTATTAATAAAATTAAAATACTTTTTTTGCTCATCTTACAAACAATTTATTTTTAGTGACTAAAGTTTCAATTGAGAACTGATCATTTTTAAACTAGAACTAAACTATAACCACTGAAAACAAATTGTTGTGATATACACAAATTAAACGCGTGCAGTGTTAATTTAAACAAATATTTTTTTTACTTTAGCTTCAATTTTATTACTAATATAATAGGGTTTAAATGCCTAAGCTACTAGCATTAATGAGAATATAAACATTATTATAAGTTCTTTAATAAAACCGTTCAATTTTTTTTTTTCTAAAAATAATATCGTATACTTTTATGCCCATGTCAACAATAGAAATATAAAGTGTATTGTATTTTCACTCTTTTTATATTCGTCGAATAATAGCATGAATAACGTTAAACATATACAGTCATATACATAAGGTGTTGCTCCAGTTGACAGACAAACAAGGCCGCCAACATATTACCAAACATACCCTGTTTATTTCCCGGTTGCCATCGCAACTCAGTTACGCAACAAAAAGAAATTTTTGCGTTACTTCCACATTTCGCACTTTTTCACCATTCGCTCCCGTATATTTTAATAATGTATAATAAATATGAGCAAGATATCTGATAACAATATAAATATCCTCCTATAACAAAAGATTGATGTTAACGTGTTAATCTTTTCGGTAATCCATCATCATTTGTTAGATTACCGCCCCCGCGGGAGAAAGAGAGAACGAATGAGCAGGAAAAAGGGGCGGCTGTTATGTTTTTGCTACTAAAAGTGGATCCGTTTAATATGAATATCTCGACGGTAAAAAAAAATCCTGTGATATATGACAACAAGTAGCACTGGAAATTTATTGCCAGTCGTACAAAAGCGTAACGAATAGTTTATTACATTTTCAATTTGAATTCGAATTCATGTTTAATAAAATTGCGGATTAAAGCGGGAAAGTAGTTCATATTATTTGCATTTAAAGTACGTTAAATATTTATATTACTAAAAAAGTATGTAATGCAAAAAGTATGTGTAAAAATAATAATTCTATTAAACTTTATGTAATTGATTTATTTAAATTTCTAAAGCAATTAAGGATTGTTATTAGAAAAATTTATAATGGCTTTATTCCTGATTATATATAACATATATATTTAATATTTGAAAATAAATTCAACTATTAAATTAAACCTCACTGCACTGTTTAAATTTACTATTGTACATTGTTTGTAGTATCGCCAAATATTATTGTTTATAAAAGCTAATATTAATTGTTTCAATTAACATAATATACCAGGAACATTTATCACTCTCTCACATTGAAGTGTTATAATTGATTTAACAATATAGGAATATATTTACAAATAAAGTTCGTTACACTTTCTTAACGTGCTTTATATATAATGGGTTTAACTTCGAAAATTTTATATATTTAATGCAGTATTTATTCTTCGAATCGTCAAAATATACAAGGTGTCCCATTTCAGAGCTTAACCATAACTTCCTGGGAACTTATCTATATCAAAAAGTTTTCTACTAAGCTCAAATTAGCTCTAGAAAATATGATTAATTTCATTTATAACAATCAGTGGCGGTTTCCCCCTAAGAAATATTTATTCGCTTATTTTGTTTATTCTTAAAAATTACTAATATTTCAAACAAACAAGTTAACTGTTGGTAATTATAGTCAGCGATCTATGACAGTGCATTTTTCCAAAACAAGCAGGCCATGTACACAAATTAAAATTATCTGCGCAAGCACCGTTAGAAAAGTGATAACTTCCTTTGCACGGGGGGTTCCCCTTTCTAATAATACCCGATATTGATACTATTCGCCTCTTTGGTATCGTAAATCGTTACGTTGTTTTACATTAAAAGAGCGCGATTCAAATTTCTTAGTTTAATTTATAATTTTTCTTGTCTTATTTGGTTTAAATGTAAAAGATAGAAACCGAACTGTTTACACGTCGCATGTAAATCCTAAATTTTTAGTGACTGCTGATAATTTACCAATTTATTATAATTCGATCAATTATACATAAGGTATTTTTTTGATTTTAGGAATAATATATGCATTCTTTTAAATTAATTTATTCCTGATTTTTGTTGTAATTAAATTAGTAAATGAAAATTGATAATCCACGTTGGATTCATTTGTTCAGAAAATTTAAAAAAACCTGACGATTCTTCAACAAATAAAGATCGATCTATGTCAACAGTCAATTTAAATCATCCATCTACATCTTCATTGACATTTAGCAGTAAAAATCTTCACTAGGTTGTTCCCAGCATGAGAAAAAGGAGCATACAACATGTACATATAGTAATGTTGATTCATATAGTCAAATTTAGTAATGTTAATGAAATTGAGAAATTTCGAATTTTAAATTGTAAAAGAAAACCAAATGATACTTTTGTTTTACCCTATTTTAGACAATTTAATTGGTTAATCTTTTCTAATCATTTAAACAGATTATTTTGCAAATATTGGTTTATTGCTTATTTTTTACAAAATTTGGTGGGTTGCAGCAACAAGTGCCATTGCAAAAATAAGTATCTCAGACAGTATCTCAATATTCTAAATTAACAGGTAAAAATGTTGTGTTATAAAAATATTACCATAAAAAATTCAATTGTTTATGCGAAATTGTTTTATAAAATCACGAGATATAAGAAATAAATTAAATATGGAAAGACTTCGACAAATTGAAGAAAATAGACATAGATTAAAACCAATAATCAAAAGTATCATATTTAGGGGAAACAAAATATTCCCTTACGAGATCATCGTGATGCTGGTTCTCTCTTAAATACAAAATCCATATTACAAACGAGGGCAATTTTTGTGAAATTCTACTTTTCGAATTGCATCTGGTGACAACTTTAAAAAATCATTTGGAAAACCATTAAACATATTTCACAAATGTCTCTTGAAATACAGTGACTTTGAGTAAATAGAATAAATAAAATGAATCTTGCTCTAATAAATAACACTATTGATGTTTTATCCAACAAGGAGAAAAATACTGCCACATCTTTTAAACAATTTATTATGATGCAGTCAATATTTTAAACGAATTACGAATTAAAATGACAAAACCGCGAATTACCAAATGCCAATAATAGACCAAACCTGGATCAACCTATTATAGCAGATTATTTTTATTTATCTTTTCCCCTTTTATCCATTATGGGTGTCAGACTTATTCTCTACAATATGTCTCGGTTAAAATCTTTTACACTTCTTTACCTCTGTTGCGTAGCTTGTGGTATTTTCTTATTTCTTTCCATTCTATTCCTTTTCTTTCCGCTGCTTGATGTACTTGCTCGTTCCAACCCTTCCTTGGTCTTCCTAATTCCCTCTATCTTTCTTAGGTATCTCATTTCCATTGCATTGGTTTTTCTGTTATTACTCTCTGTGGTTACTCATGATTCACTACTATAGTCCATCCGTTGGATCTTCCGTCCTACGTCACAAACTATCGCTTCAAAAAACGACGAAAGTTTTACAGTGCGTTCTTTTTCTAACGCATTTGGTTTACTTTATCGGACTAAATGTTGTTGTGTCGTTTCTCGAAACGATATTTTGTGACGTAGGACGGAAGATCCAACGGATGTATATTATGTATATTAAGTCTTGTTTGCTTCTATTTTTCTGAATCCGTGTTGTTCTCATCCCAGCTGTTGATCTAATTTTCCTTTTATTCTTGCTTCTATTAGCCTAGTAAAAAATTTCCCTGGTTTGATTGTGAGTGTAATACCTCTGTAGTTATCACATATTTTTGTGTCTCCTTTTTTGTGTATGGATATTATAATTCCCTTGTTCCATTCCTCGGGTATCTTGTGATTTTTGATAATGTCATTTACTATTTTCAAGAATTCTTCCTTCCCCTTTCCCCATATATTTCATCATTTCGGCTGTGATGTCATCTATACCTGGAGATTTTCCTAGTTTTATTTTTTTGATTGCTGCCTCCAGTTTGTCGATTCTTATTTCGTTGATTCACCTTCTGTATCGCCGTGATGGTTTGTTTTGGTTATTTCATTAAAGAATTCTTTCCATCTTTCTAATATCTTCTTTTCTTCTGTTATTATATTTACGTTTTTATCTTTTATACTTGGCTGGGCTAATGAATTTAATTACTCATTTGTTTAATAGTGCTGTTAAACATCTTTTTGTTTTCTGTGAACGTTTCTTTCAGTTTCTTAACGAACTGCTCCCAGGATTGCTTTTTTGCTATCTTGAATTTTTGTTTCACTTTTTTATTTGTTATTATATATCTTCTATAATCTTATTATTTCCTTGTTTTTATGTAAGTTTTCCAATTCACTTCTTTTGTTTTTACAAATTGTTTTAACTCTTCTGACTATCACCTGTTTTTCTTCCTCTGTTTGTTTGATATAGTGATTGTTTCACAGCTTTCTTGGGCTGCTTCACTTATGATTTCTTTGATCTTTTTCTTTTCTCCTTCTATTTTGTTTGTCTTTTTCTCTATTTTTGATTGGTATTCATTCCTAGTTTCTTTCTTTTCAATTTTTGGCTTTATGTGTTTTTTAATATTGTTTTCGACTTCGTATACTTCAAGTTTTCAGCTTCTGTGTTAATTTATATTTTTACCAAGTAGTGGTCGCTCCCTATTTCAGCTTGTCTTATTACTTTAACATCTTTCACCTTTTCCATTCTTCTGCGTCTATTAAGGAGTAGTCTTTTATTTCTCTTTTCTTAGTCTAACTTCTCTAGTGTGTTTATGTATGTATTTGAATTTTGTGTTTGTCACAATGAGGTTGTTTGCTTTCTATAATTGTTTTTCCATTTTTGTTTCTGTTCTCATCTCCATACTTTCCACTGTATCTTTTTTACTCTCTCTCTTCTTTTAGTTCTTCTGAGTTTTTTGTCATTACTCTCATGGAGTCTTTAAACATGCTCTTTAATTCCTCCATTATCACATCGTTCTTAGATATATTTAGATTATCCTTCTCCGTGAGTTTTTTTTTCTGTTTTCATCTTCATTTGTTTTATTTTTGTATCCTGTTGTTATTACAACGTTTTGTTTTACTGCTTCGTTTTTCTATCTTTTTCTATTCCTCATTGCTCATTTGGAATCCTTGGAATCCATAATTAGGGCTGTCGATATCTCTTTCTCTTTTTGTACTCATTTGTTTCTTTATTTTCCACTTCCTTTTAGTTTTATATATTTTAACACTACTTATTTACTTTTTTATGTACTTTTACATGTACGTGGTTCGCTGTTTTAAGTTCATCTGAACTGAACAGAGGTTTATTATCGAATTAATATATATTTACCTCTCCTGAATAATATTATTACAGATCTGCAATACAGATTTAATAAAGACACGATGAATTTGTTCAAATTTAACACAACAATACCTAGTGTTTTATTGATAACAAACTGGAGAAAATTTAGATCTTACTTCAAAATCTGTTGCAACATATTTAAATAAAATTTTACCTGAAAACGTAACATGTGCAATAGCAATTAAGTCTGAATTGGCATTTTGGAAATTACAATGGCAAAAGAAAAATAAAATCAAAGAACAATTACTGCTTTAGATGTATACAGAAAATATGACCCGAATATTTACTGAACATGAAAATAATTTTACAAATATTATGTACTCTTCCTGTTAGCGTTGCTTCTGCAGAAAGAAGTTTTTCTGCACTGAAAAGATTCAAATCGTGGCTGCGAGCCACTATATCTCAAAAAAGTCTAACCGAGTTAGCTGTATTACATATTCACTGATACATATATGGATATTAATATTGACAATATTATTAAAAAGCAAAGAAAATCGTTTTTTTAATAAATTTAGTTACAAAAATCAGTTTCAAATTTTACAAAATATATTATTATGATTTTATATGTTCTATATTTATTTCGGGTGTGATATTATTTTGTTTATATTTAAAAATAATAGAATTATATTTTATTTATTTATGGAATAAAAAAATATTTTCATTTCTTCAAATTACCCCCCCTAAGCCAGTTGACTGGAAACGCCCTTGATAACAATCAAATACTATATTTATTTGATTGAAATGTATTATTGTTGATTGTGATAATATAACACATAATGTAAAAAGATATAATTTTTATTATTTAAAAACTAATTAACTTGTTACAACGTAAGTTAGCTTACATACTCATAATTCAATTGAATATACTTATACCAATTCAGTAAAACTTATAATTCTAATAATTAAAGTGCATTTATCTTTATTAAGAAGTTATTAGTTTATATAAATGTTTAATATATTGTTTAATTTATAGTTTAACCTCTATTGTAATTTGTTGCATAAGTCATTTTATACACTACTAATTTAAAAATACGAAACTATTTATAAATTTAGAAAATGGGTTTTATCAAGGCTACAAAACAAAGTAATTTAGTAAATTATATATTATGACTAATTGTTTAGATTTTATATATAAAATAAAACATACGAATAGTACAAAATGCAAAACAAATTATGGTTAGATTAGAAGTGGTAAAAAAAGATTATTACAACCACTAAAAGCTACGAATGCAGTAATTTCAGCTTAGCATTTCCTGCAATTTCGTATTTTATGCAACTTGGCATAATTAAAGATTTATCTTGGAAGTAAATACTTTAATTTCAGAAATTGCACGTTCTGTACGTACACGAGTGGATGGTGGTTGAAATAAAAAAAATGAAACGAGGAATATTCCGTGGGATGCATGTCTCATAAGAGATAGGTGATGCATGCGAGCGGCAGTCAATTATAAAGGAGCGAATGCGGTGTGAGCGATGGCAGAGGTTAGAAGGTAAATGGGCCGCGAAACTAAGAGGAGCATTCCACACACGGGAGAGCATTTCTCATCTCTCCGCGGCTCCTGCTCACTCCCGCCGGCGCTGTCGGGAACAGGGAACACACGTCCACCTCCTTTCTATCCTGCGGGGTCCTCTCTCCACTACACACGTTCAGAGTAACGCCTAAGTGCCATAATGCGCTTTTTATACACCATTTAGATCTTCTGTGTGTCTGTGTACCCCCACTGCTCGACAACAAACGCTAAATTACCTCTATCTCAAGATAAATATCGGAAGCGTCTTGGGCCAATTTTACGGGCACTTAATTCCGGACATTTTAATAAGCAATGAATTATTAATTTTGTCTCCCCTGTGCTGTGGCAAAACTGAGCAAGGCTGACATTTTTGCTTGAATTAATAAACTGCCCTCTCCCTGTGCGTTCCCCATTGAATGTAATCATTAATCAAAAATGTAATTATCGGAGCAAAGGTAAAGCATTTAATTTATAATCACTGCATTCTCTAGACAATATCAAATTGGTTTTAATTTTTATAATAATTGTATTCTCTAGGCTCTAACAAATTGGTTATTACTTTTTACATGTACCTAAGTTTTACCACTTTGTTACCTTAAAACTATTTTTATTAATATCAAAATTATTGGGGAATGGTATGTGTATAAAATAGTACTTGATAATCATCCTGCTGATTTTACGCAGATTTTTATTGCTACTTATTACGTGAATTTTTCATCATCTGTTGGCCAAGATAATTGTACCCTTCAGAAGTTTTTACTGATATCTATGGTTCTTTAGATGCTATGTCATAGAATTATAATCCCAAATTTTAATTATTTGTTGTAACATATTGATTTTATTACATAAACCCATGAACATTTCTTTAAAAAGTTTGGGTATATATTGAGACGAATTCGAAGGCAAATCTTTTTATTTCATACACAGGAACGAACTATTTAAATAAATGTCAATATTTATAAATATAGTTAATATAAGCATGAATAAACGAAGTAAGCTTTAAAGTATTTAAATCTTAACAAAAACTCCCCTTCCAATTTACATCAAAGAAGCCGTTTGAAATCCGGGCGTCTCAATTTTAGTAGCAATAAACCCTCGTTTCGTCCCCTCGAAACTCCATTCTAATTACAAGTATAAACAACCAAACCGAGCCTCCTCAAAATTCAACTTCATTAATCCAATCATTTGTAAATGCAAATCAATCGAATCGCGTCGCATTGAAATGCAAATGTTGGGTGTTGGGCACCCCCTGCACACCCTTTCGCTCTCGTCTCTCGTACAGGGCCAAGGTAAACATTGTCGGTAAGGGTGAACGGATCGAAACCGGAGATGTCGGGAACACAAAAGCGAAGGGAACTAAAAACAAAACACTGGGTAACCCGATAGGGCACTAACGAGGGGCCGCACGACCCTTGGCTCAGATTGACACGTTTTAATATTTGGACAGTCGGGGCGGACGCCCGTCAGACCCTCTAGGAGGTTTTAATCCGCGATGTGTTGACTGACCTTTTGTTCCAACCGTCACCACTTCAGGTATTAAGTCTGGACTTAAATTTCATTTCCAAAGAAATAAAGCAAAATATGTTTATGCATTTTGTCCAAATTTTTCTAAAATTCATACGTATTTATCACAAAGTGTAACCAACAATGGAGAGCTGTACTTTACAAAGAAACGTATTCAATAGTTTTGAGATAAATTATACAAAATATTATTTAATAATTTAGTTAGTATTCTTGGATTATAAAAAGAAAAAATAAGTCAAAAGAACACTGAAGAAATAAATAGACAGATATATGCGATTCTTTTGTTACTTTTTATCTCAATTTATTAAGAACAACAAGTAAAATAGGAAGAGTTCTTTCTCAATATTTTTTTAAAATATTTTATTTTCAAATATCTCTGCGTATTTCACAATTATCAGTGTATTGTATTGTAATGTTTTAACAGCTAGCCATTATTTTTTTAATATTAGTCAAATGTGGTTTCAATAATATCTTCTGTTTTTAAATAAATATCTTTCAATATTTTTTAAAAGTCCTTTGAAGTTTTTTGAAACTTTGAATTGTTTTTCGGTAATTTATAAATGTTTTTTGTCAATTTCAAATTGTTAAACATTAATATGAGTAAAAATAATAGGTATGCCCCGAATGAAACTCTATCGGGCAATGAGTCTAATAAAACCCGCGGCCGAAGGTGATGTATTTCGGCCAACAAGTGAACTACATCTTTTTGAAAGCCCAGTAACCATCAATTCCAACGAGCTGGGTTCAAGTATTACAATAGTTGAGGGGGAAGTGACAGAGAATTTAGCTACTACCATTATGGGTGCTGCTAGTAGGGGAAGTCAAGGAAAACACATTCGCTGAACAATAAAAATGAACACTTTAGTTGCTAGTATATATTTCCAAGTCAACAAGTGCCAAGACACCCCACTTCCAGAATGGAGACACTTATTTCATCTAGAAATTAATAAACCCTGCCAGAAATTAATGCCACTGAGAATGAATGCAGTAGATAGGTACAGAGTATTATGTAAAAAATGGTACCTGTTAGATTGTGAGACAGACGAAATTATAAGGAGAGTAGGAGAACAAATATACCAAGAAGAACATAGAGAGGCAGATCAAAGGTTAACCGAAGATCTGGTAGAATCTACAGCAATTGTAGAAGCACAAAATGAAATAGACTACCCGGAATTAGCAAGAAACCAAAAAATAGAAACAATATTTTTGGAACTTTAAATGAAAATACACTTCGTTGATATCACACACAGGATTTATTACGTGACTATAGTTTCAACCTTTAAAAGGCCATTATCAAACGTACAATATCAATGATATCAACGAAGTGTATTTTCATTTAAAGTTCCTGATTCAAGATGTATCACAAAGTGATGGCTTCAAGCATTAAACACAATATTTTTGACTAAAATGCACTTATTTAAAAACACCAACCCACTTAAAAGACCTAGAATACCAGAGCTTAAGACCAATATGAACACAAGTTCTAACATGCGATAAGTAAATAAAGTTCTAAAATGCTACATTAATAGAGAGCCTAATTTAAGCTTAGAGGAAATTCACACTACAATCTATTGCGCAACCGCAACAATGTAGAACTAAATGGACAAGATTTGTACTATCCAACATCTGAAAATAACAATAAATCTTCAAGTAAGGAACCAGATTAGATAATTCTAGATATAAATAAACTAAGAGCACAACATGACCAAATCTTAGAATACCTCAAAGGTAATAGAAAAACCACAGTACAAAAGTAGGCATATAGAATACGAAAATTATTAAAAATTAAAGAAAACAATAAAAGCCTTATTAAAAAACTTAAAGAACTTTAAAATATCTTGATATTTTAAAACAAAAAATAAAACTTAAAGGTGCCCGACTGCGAAGGTATAATGAGACAACTAAGAGAAAAACCCAAAATACTTTATTTTTCACAAGCAACAAGGTATTCTACAGGAAATTAGAAAACGGGGAATGCCAGAAACTGACAAAATGAGAGAATATTGGGCAAATATATGGTAAAAACCAGTAAGCTGTCAAAATTTATTTCAAGAATTAAAAAAGATACTAGCCATAAGATGAATACCTTTATGTTAACAGAAGATGGAATAAAACTGCATTGAAGAATCTTGTAAATGGAAAATACCTGGTTCAGATTGTACCCAAAACTTCTGGTTGAAGAAATTCACCGCTGTTATACTTCTTAGTTCAAATTTCTAGCGACATTATTATTGCCCCAGATAGTTTCTTAAAATTCCTAACCACAGGAAAAATGTGTATGTTAAAATAAATAATAATAACAGGAAAAATGTGTATGTTATATAAAGCTGGGAACACTAACGATCCAAAGAATTATCGACCAATACTGATGAAGATTTAAATTAAATTAGACCCGGTTTCTTTCACAACTTTTCTATATTTACTCGACTAGTGTCTCCTTTTATGGCATTATCACTTTTAATAACGCCTTAAAAAGCGAAACTAGTCGAGTAAATATAGAAAATAATAATAATCAAATGGTCAAAAAATTCTTTCCCAGTGTTATAAATCTAACAGACATAGTTTTTGACAATGCGGAATCGTTACTTCTTGAAAAAGGTCTGAAATATAGTCCTCAAATTACATCAAAAGAAACACTAAAAACAGCAAGTATTAATTCTGAAATAATTTGTAATTAAATAAACAACACAGACGAAAGAAACTCAAAGAAACATAATGTAGCAAAACTAATTAAAACATTCTCTCTTGCACAGGTTGCTCAATATTCTTCTTAATTAAATAGATTACCAAATTGAATTGAATACTATATAAACTATAGCTATTAATAATTGTTATAAAGAACAACTAATTGATTATATGATTAAAATTAAAAAACAAAAACAGCTTCAAAAATATTTTATAATGCAAATATATTTCAGATAATAAATTGGAAAAGATAAGAGTACGAAAATAAATCTCTCTCAAAAAATCAAGAACACATTAAAGAGTAAAGATTACAATATCATAATGACCAATTCCATCAATATAGGAAAACTGCTAATAAATAATAAAATAAAAACAGAAAATAATAAAATGAATACAAGTGGAATATATGAGATAACTTGTGAAGAATGTGACGCTTTATATGTAGGGCAAAAGGGAAGATCCTTCGAAACAAGATTAAAAGAACGTCACACGGGCATTCTTAATAATAAACTTTTTATTGGATTTGTTAAACTTTGTGTAACTTCTAATTATTATTTCACAGATAATAAAGGAAAAATTCTCAATTACAGGAAAGGCGTAGAGATTAGCAAAGCCCGAACAGCAGATAAAAATGTGGCCAACAATAATGAAGAGCTCTGGATTTCCCCAATTTCGAACACACTTATTACACCTTTATATAAATATGTAAAAATTATGTTTGTACAGTATTCTTGATAATGGTAAAGTCCCGAAACTAGTCGAATATAAAATAAACAATTAAGTGAAACAAACCAAGTGAATTTTTTCAACAACCTATTATTAACATAATGCTTCACCACGGAAAAATGAGAAACAAATATAAGAAGTAATAACTTATGATGATGAACCTTATCTTGGTATCAACACCCTAGCCCCGGAAGAACAGTATAAATATTTAGATCTACCCCAAAACAACAATTTAGATGACTCCAAATTAAAGACAATTTTCAAAGAAAAATATAGAAAAAGACTCACTAAATTGCTAAATACTAAACTTACAAGCAAGAATATATTTACTGCCATTAACTCCTGGGCAGTAACAGTCCTAAACTATTTATTAGGTCTGGTGAAGTGGTTGAATACAGATCTAGAAGAACTTGATCGCATGTCACGAAGACTACTAAAAAAGTTCAGATGCCACCAACCTAAATCTGCAACTAAAAGATTACACTCACCCAGATGTGAAGGCGGACGTGGATTGACTAATATATTCCATCTCTAAAAACCTTGAAGTATGTATGAGAGATTACTTTTCTGAATCTGAAAATAAAATAATAAAACAAGCAATAAAACTATATAACAATTACACACCGTTACACTTAAATAAAGAGAATGGTTGCGACCGTTACTACGTGGTAATCCATACTTACACTGAATTGAAAAATTCACTATGTTTTAACCATTAACAACATAACATAACATAACATAACATTATTTGTACTTAAATAAAGAGAATTTCCCAATTTTACAAAGTCGACAATTAGAGAAAGACAACTAGAGATCTAAGGTCTTGCATGGAAGATACCCTCACATGTTAGATTTACCATATATCGATAAAGCATCCTCGTTACTATGGCTCATCAAAGCATATCTATATACAGAAAGTCTCTTAATTAATATCCGAGACCGTGTAATATGTACCAAAAATTACGAAAAGCATATACTCAAAATGATTGTTCAGGACAAATGCAGAAAGTGCCATCAAGCAGGGGAAACAATATAAGACAACGCATACCTAGGCAGACATAATCAGGTAGCAAAAAATATTCACCAGTAACTTGCAGTGAAATATGTATTAATTAGTAAACCACCACCATATTACAAATACTCACCTGATGCTGTAGTAGAAACGAAAGAATACACGTTGTACTGGGACAGATTCTCATTGACAAAACTGTTGATTATAATAGACCAGACCAACTTTCATAGACAAAATTAATGATAGCCGCTTTATTATTGATTTGGCGGTACCGCTAACAGAAAACATAACTAAACGAAAAAAGAGAAACGAAATAAATATAATACTTTGGCAATAAAAATACAGTGCATATACAAATTCAAAAAAAGACATTAAAATCGTACCAAAAGTGAGTTCAGCGACAGGTGTAATAAGTCGAGGCTTTCTTCAAGACCTGAAAGCAGTTGGATTACCTAATAACACCCTAATACCCATCCAAAAAGCTTGATTTTACAGACCTGCTACATTGTTAGAAAAATTATTAACTGCTTCAACTGAGATGAAATTTTTCTCCAGGTATTGTAATACCAGCTAAGGCTGAGAAAAGAAAAACCCCCAAAAAAATAATAACCTTAAAAATAATCTTTATTACACAACAGGCAGAGCCTAATGATTTGTAAATAATTTTGAATTACGGATAATACAGGCAAATGATCGGCTAGTTTCTGAAGTAATTCTAAATCTTTAAAGATAGAACATCTCTCGAAGATTTGATTATAAGCATATTATTTTCCATAAGAAAGTAACTATCTTGCACTTACTTATATTAATAAATAAATTATTGACACGAATAACCAGTCTGATATGGTATTAAGTGCATTCTGTAGAGATATACAAGACGATGTTTGAAAATCGGTGAATAAATTTTGAGATTGTCAGCAAATAACAGGTGGCGATAAGGAGGTACTTAGACCATTAACAAAGAGAAGGAAATATAATGGCCCCAGGTTTGACCCTTGGGGTTCACAGGAATAAGCAACAAATGTAGTTGAACCCTAAAAAGAAAAAAAAAAGTTCAGACCATCAAGAAACGAAAATTAGAATATTTTGGACATATCATGCGGGGGAAAAGATACTCTATTTTTTAATTGATCATGCGAGAAAAAATTGACGATAAGAGATCAAGTGGGTGACGAAGAACTTCCTGGCTCAAAAACCTACGATAGTGGTATGGACAGACATCTACCGAACTATTTAGAGCTAATGCATCTAAAGTAAAAATGCCATTATGATAGCAAACCTCCGTTACGAGATAGCATCATACGAAGTAGTTGAAGAGTGTCCATTTACTGATACATGTAGACGTCAGTCGGATAAGCTAAAGCAGCTAAGATTTTCATAAAACCATGAAATATTTTTTCAAATGTTCCTTCATAAATTTCAAATGTTTTTAATTACAAAATTAAAAGAATAAAAATAATTTTCTCAGGCAAGTAATGCTTTAATAATTAGAAAAAAACGAAAACATTTCGTAAATCTACAATAATGAGTCTTATTAAGACAACAAAACAAATCACTTATTGAAACAACTACATCTCTGGCTAATACCTCAACAGACATTGAATGATACAAAAGTAATTTGCGTGTTAGAGATAGCAACAGTAGTTTGAATGTATTTATCTCTGTGAAATAATCTAAACGTGTAAAATGAATTTCTATATTTCTAAAAATTACCAAAGTCTATATATTATTTCAAATCTTTTTTAATTTTGACATTATCGATTGATTTTTTAAGATTTTTTCAAATATATATTTTTGTGATAATCTTTATTGGTCTTTAAAATTATCATTTCAAATATTATTTTTCAAAACTTTATTCGATAATTTCAGCAAGAACTATTTTTCAAAAAATAAATAGGAGCTACATGAAACTTTTATAAACCAATATGTATTTGAAAAGAGTAATAATATAGGAAATTTATGTAGTCGCTTTAGTAAAGATTATGATTTTGGAGAATTATATAGAGGGGACAACTATTTTGTATTAGTGATTATTTAATTTTACTTATATAAAGAGGGAAATTGGTGACTATTAATAAATCCCATCTGAAATACGGAAATACACATATTAGTAGCATATGAAATTATTTTAATTTTACACTTAAAATTATCCCTATCCAGGGGCAAGCATTTGTGACCGTAAAGTCGAATTTTTATTACCGTCCGTCCTTTTGGGGTTAAAATTAACGATGCGGGAGTCGTATAAACGTGCCTTCTACAACCTTAGGATGGTCCGGTCTGTGTACACAACAACCCGAATTAGAAAACGTCAAATATTTTAGCCCTTACGTGCTATTTTTCGGCTGGAAAAGTCATCATTTCCTTCCGTTGTCGCCGGCGATTGCTCGTTATTTTCACACCCCGATGAGTGTTCATTCCTCGTACGTACAATCCAATCGATTGGAATCTTAACTTTTTTACATTGTCACTGGAGGACTATTTCATGGATAACCTGGCTTTACTAATATTCACAAACATGTTCTCAAAATCTTTAAAAAGTTTTAATGGTGGGTAAAAAGTTATCTAATAAATGATAATAGGTTAAAATGTATTCTAAATTACATTTTTGTTGGTTGCTTGAAATTATTAATATATTAATATTGTAATAAAATATTGTATAATATATAAAGAATACGCTATAGAAATGATTGCATAATGAACGCATTTCAGTGTTCGTGAGCACGGTCTCGTGGGTAAAAAAAACCCTCCTCGCAATTCGTGCCCAAACAGCTATAATAAATAACGTTTCTTCGGCGTTTGCAATTCTTTCCTTCCTCTTGTTTGTTTATTATTTAGAATGGTATACGTTAATGAAGCCGTCGTCGGACGATCCCTAAAGGGATGCGTGATTTACGTGTGCTGCTCACTTCTCCCGATCCCATCATCTAAACACGAAAGTTGAAATTCTTGGAATCATCAGAGAAAATATGAAAAATTATCCTATATTCGTATCAAACAAGATTTTAATGGTATTCATTATGTTTTTTAATTCTCCAGGTCACTCTTGTTTAATTAGTATGATAATTGGCTTATTAAAAACTGAAAACAATCTACATATCTATTAAAACCAGTTATTAAAGAATTAATATAGAGAATTCTGTATTATTATTTCTCTAGTTTCTGTTAAGATATAGAAAATGAATGGATTTTAAACAAAAACGTTTACTTTGTTGATATCACACTTTATTTTTAAGTAAGTTTTAATATATAAAAATATACTCCTATATTTTTATATATTAATTCTTTTATATTCACTCAGTAACTATGATAACTACTTTTGTTACTGGAATAATAAAATCCATTCACTGATTAATGGTTGAGGCGTTAATTTCGTGATATATCTTGGAAAATTAAACAAAAACGTTTACTTTGTTGATATCACACTTTATTTTTAAGTGACTCGAGTTACGATCATTAACTGATCATTATGATTATTATTAAACTTTAAGTTTAATAATGATCAGTTAATGATCGAAACTCAAGTCACTTAAAAATAAAGTGTGATATCAACAAAGTAAACGTTTTTGTTTAATTTTCCAAGATATATCACGAAGTTAACGCCTCAACCTTTAATCAGTGAATGGATTTTATTATTCCAGTAACAAAAGTAGTAATCATAGTTACTGAGTGAATATAAAAGAATTAATATATCAAAATATAGGAGTATATTTCTTGGTTTCGGATAAATTAACTAATTTATTACTTTCCCTAAATAGTATATATAGGGGAAATTTTGATATTTTTTGCCAATTGCTATTAAACTATTAGAGCTACAAGAAATTTATATAACAAATAATTGTAGAGAATTCAAAAGTGAACAAATGACTAAGAATAGCTTTTTTACGTAAACCTCATAGATTTCGAGAAAAATCACCATTTGGAAGGTATTGTTTTCGTTGTTTTTCTCAGTATTTAAAATCTAAATTTAAAACATATTACATAACTTTTCAAACAAAAGTTAAAGGGAATGAGAAACTAGACACGTTTGATTAAGACATGTTTTTCGTAAAGTTCTTAATTTGTGAGAAAAATATTTCACTTTTTTTAGATTTCTCTTTAAAGATTCTTGAAATTTCAGTAATTTCTCCTCCACACTTTTAGTTTTTATTGCAACTTCCTTTCCAAAGAATTTTCATCGAGAATTCTAGAAGATTTTATTCGAGAGTTTCAAAAAGTCATTATTTATATTTATTTATAAAAATTTCTTCGAGGTTTCTATACAAGAGTTTGTTCAATTTTTTCTATTAGAAAATTTTCTTCTAAATTTCTATAATTTTCTCAGATGATCCATACTTTTTCATTTATTTCATTTTAGGTTTATAAAATTTTTTTGAAGATTCTAAAAGTGTAAGTAATTTCTTTTTTTTAATCTAATAAATAAATAGATATTTCCAGAATTTTTAACAAAGATTTTAATCGAGAGTTTTAAAATTTATTAGGAAATTTTCTTCTAATTTTCTATAACTTACTTAGGGGCTTCTTAACGTTTCAGGAATTTCTTTTTTGCATCTTCCTTTCCAAAGAATTTTGAACAAGGATTTTAGAATTTTCCTTGTAGATTTCTGGAACTTATTTGGAGGATTCTAGAAGTTAACAGCATTCGGAAGTTCTAGATTTTTTCGAAAGTTCGTTTCAATATTTTTAGAATTTACTTTGAGGCTGTTTTCAGTAATTTCTCTTCCAGATTTTAATATTGTCTTATAAATTGCAAATCTTTTCCAGAATTTTACACTTTTTTTCGAGAGTTCAGAAATTTCCAATAACTCATTTCAGATTTGGAGGCTATAGATTTTTCTAGAAAATCTGTTCCTAGAAATCTAAACTCTTTTTAGTCATTTTTCCTCCAGATATCAAGATTGTTTTTTTTCTTTTTATTTTCTTTTTATCTTTCAAATTGCAAAGTTTTTTCAAGAATTTTTTTTTCTAGAAATGTAGATTTTTTAAGGGTTTCTAGAAATTTCCAACAATTTCTTTTGTAGAGTTCTAGAAATTTCTCCAAGGAGTCTACTACTTTTTTTTCTTAAATGTTATTATTTGTTGTATATTTAGGTTGTATCATTTCATTAATGATTTTAGAATTTGTTATAAATATCTTTTCAAAAATTTTAGTATCTTCCGTTAATTATTTAGATTTATTTCCTTATTTTGTTGGTTTTTTTTCTCAAAACGGTCTGTAAATTCTAGTAGGAAATTCTTATCTAAATTTCTAAAAAAAAAAAATTCAAGATTTTTAGTCCATCAACTTGTATTTGATGTTAGTAATCATTTCGTAAAATAATTATTTTAAACCGTCCTTGCTATGAAACGTTATTTTAAAAATACTGAAAAACAATTGAAAGTCGAATGTTTATTTTTTAGCATTTTTACTTCTCTTCGTTGCTGGTAATTTATTGGTGTAAGAAATTTCATAATTTCATAACTATTCCAAGAATTATAGCTGAAATATAAAAAAGACAATTCAATAAGAAATTTTTGATTTTTATTTAATAAATAAAGTCTTTATTTTCCAGTGAAACTACAAATAAATGGTACTATACACGGAAAAATAGTCAATGGACTGGTAACATAAAATCCAGAAATACAACTTATTCTAAACTTGTACAAAACTATAAAATTCAGCCATTGAATATGGCTCCACATTACATAAAAAGTTAAACAGTTTTCCCTTTCTAAGAGACACACCTCGAACTTGTTTAATGGTTTTAGGAAGGTGGTTTACTATTTTCATACAGGAATAGTATGCACCCTTTTCATACATATTTAATCTGTGAGTAGGTAGCGTGAATTGTTGACCATATCTGGTGTTATATGTATTTGAAAATAAGGTTTGACTAAATTTGTCTTCATGGCTCCAAACAAATTTGACACATTCATAAATATATATACCGTAGAAGGTTAACAGAGAATTTGCTTTAAAAATACCTCTACAACTGTCATGATACTTCAGTTTGTGAAGTATTCTCACTGCCTTTTTTTGTGCGATAAAAGCTTTGTCCATGTCTACACCCGCACCCCAAAAGATATTATTCTATCAATTTGAATTGGATGTCAGCAATCGTTTCGTAAAAAAATTTGTAAAATCCGTCCATCCTGTAAATAGTAATTGTAAAAATACTGAAAAACAATTGAAAATAAAAATTTTGATTTTTTGTCTATGAACTTGTATTTGATGTTAGAAATCATTTCGTGAAAGAATTTTTTAAATCCATCCGTGCTGTAAAAAGTTATTCTAAAAATACTGAAAAACAATTGAAAATCGAATGTCTAATTTTGAGCATTTATACTTATCTTTGTTGCTGGAAATTTATTAGTGAAAGAATTTTCGTAATTTCATTATTATATAAAGAATTATAGCTAAAATAGTTTAAAAAAATAATAATAACGAATTTTTGATTTTTATTTTATCAATTTAAAGTTGATGTGTAAAATTTAGGAAATTTCCAGTAAAATGCGAAGATTTAAATGAAGACTTTTTTAGAAAATTTGTTTTTAAAAATGGAGACTCGGGAAATTTCTAGTAATTTCTTCTCCACATTTCAAGATTTTTTCAACTTGTCTTCTAAATCGCAAAGATTTTCTTTGAGGCTCTAGAATTTTTAGAATCTACTTCTAGAAATCTAGATTATTTTCTCGAGGGTTCAGGAAATTTCTAGCAATTTATTCTCCAGAGTTTATCTATTGATTTTTTTTAAAGTCGTATTTTAAATTGCAAAAATTTTCCTTCGGGGCATTCTAGATTTTTTTTCTAAAAGTTTAGAGTTCAGAAAATGGTTAATAACTTCTACCTCAAATTAATTTTTTTTCAACTATTCTTATAAATTGCAAATATTTTCTTTCAGTCTCTAAATGTTTTTTATTTTCCTTCCCTTTTCAAGGATTCAGATGAATTTCAGTAATTACTTCTCTAGAATTCAACATTTTGTTTCAACTAGAGGCTATAAAATTATTTAGAAAGTTCTAAATTGCTGAATTTGTCTAGAAAATTTTCCCCTACAATTTTTTTCTTATTTTCGAGAAAGTTTAAAGAATTTTCCGTAATTTCAAGATTTTTTTTAACTACTCTTCTAAATTTCTAGGAGGCTCTAGAATTTTTTAGAAAATTTTCATTTAGAAATCTAGCCTTTTTTCCAAGGGTTCAGGAAGTTTCCAGAAATTTCTCCTCCAGATTTCAAGGTTATCTTCTTATCTTATAAGTTGCAAAGATTTTTTTGGAGGCTCTAGAACTTTTTAGAAAATTTGTTTGTAGAAATCTAGATTTTTCTTGAGGCCCTAGATTTTTTAGAATTTTTTTTCTAGAATCTAGACATACTTTTTCAAGAATTCAAGAAATTTCCACAAATTTCTTCTCTAGGATTCAAGATTTTTTAACACGTTCACAGCCACATGTACCGCCGGCGGTCATATAGTCGCCGTTTCTTCCACGCCGGGGAAATAATTTGTAGTTATTCCTTATATTAGCTATGACCGCCGGCGGTCACGCGGGATTCAAAACAGCACTTATGTGAAATATTCGCTTGGCGGCGAACGTGTTAATTCTACCCGCTTTTTAAATTGTGAAGATTTAATTGGAAGCTCTAAAATTTTAATAATTTTTATGGATTACCACGTAGTAACGGTGGCAACTATTTTCTTTATCAACAATTTTAATTCTGACAATTTTCTTTTATTCAAATTTTGTAATTAAAGTTATTGCAAACCGCGAGGCGATCAGTAATTAAAGTTAATGTGTATATGTAGGGTGGGTGGCCTCTAACCCACCCTTCAATCAGAAAACACAAGCGAGGGTTTAAATTAAAAGTTGTATAACGTAAATAAACTTAACATTTTTGCATTTTTGTAATAGACTTATTCAAATAAATTTTGAAATTTAAGTAATTTTGGAAAATAAGACATTACTTTTCAAACAAAAGTTAAAGAGAATGAAAAACAGAAAAAATTACATTGAAACATTTTTTTGTAAAGTTCTTAATTTAAATTTTTTTACAATTTTTTGTTTATTGCTAATAAACTATAGGAACTAAATGAAATTTATATAACAAGTAATTGTGAAGAATTCCAAATTGAGCTAATTATTAAGAATAACCTCAAGGTTTTCGAAAAAAATATAGGGAAAGTATTATGATGGCCACATCACCATTTTTTGTTTTGAATTTGTGCTATAATTAGATATAGTACGCAGTTAAATTGGTACTAAATGTTACCGGTCTTGTTGAATAAGTTGTAATCGAATCTTTACTAAAATCTTATAATAAGCTCATTAATTAATAAATTATTACAATTGTTGTATTTTTTGCAGGTATTTCATTTTTCATCTCTACATCTACAGACGTATATTAAAGGCTTATAGATGTTTCTTAGTGGCGTAAGTATTATTACCTTATATAAGATTATAATATAAAAACCATCAGTTCTAAGACTATGAAGTAAATTAATTTTGTTAAAGCAATGTGCCACCAAGTTAAAGTCTTTACAGTCATGTGTTCCTTTAAAATTTTGTATTGTAAAATGGAATACAAGAAATCATTATTTTAGATACTGTGAAATAGTAGTAATAGTACAAATAAATTTATTAAAATTACATATTCCATTTTTAGTCGTAGCTCCTGTTTTGACAACTTAGATTTAACTATTCAACTATAATGATTTAAATATACAATTTTGGCATGGTTTATATTATTTTACAAAGTACTAAAGAGCAGGGGGAGAGTGTTAATTTTGTCCGTTATCTAATTAACGGAATGTCCAGATTATCCTTTACTTTAAATATTTCGAGTATATACATCGTTTTAAACAAAATGGATTACCTCGAATACATATTGAAAATTTTGTATGTGAAAAATAACAAGAAAAAGTAATTCTATTCACGTACGGGACTCTAATAAATTATTATTCATTTAAATCAACATATAAAAGCTTAAACACTTAACTAACGCACTTACTATGTTTTAACCACTAAAAATTATGTAATATATATACATATATTACAAAAACGCACGACTTAAGTTTCGACGGTTTAATGTCATTATCAAGTGAAGCAAATTAATGAAGGAATTCTATTTATACTAATGTGTGGTGGTTTGGGGGTAATTATTGTCGGGTAGGTAAAAGAAGGGGATTACGCATCGTTAACGGATTATAGGTTTTTGAAAAATGGCGTGTACATTAAATCTGTTTGCTCGTTAAGCAGATTAACGAGAGGATTATTACTTTCTTTGAAAATTTCGGCAGATTCGAGGAGATTAAGCTTTGTACCTTTGGTACAGTGATGTAAAATTTTTAGATTTTGGATTTTGGGAAATTCATGTTTACATTCTAAAGAATGGTTTGAAAAAGTGCTACTGTTTTGATTTAACCTATACGCTCTGAAATGTTCGGAAAATCTAGTTTCGAAGCTGCGACCTGTTTGACCTATATAAGTAGAGTTGCATTCGGGACACGAAATTTTATAAACACCTGATTTTTTTAGGGAACTGATTTTATCTTTTGCGTTAAATAATAGTTTGGACAATTTACCGCTGGCTCTAAATGCAATTCGATGATTATGTTTTTGAAAGATATGAGCAATTTTCTCGGTAGTTTTACCGTGATAGGTGAGTGTAATGAATGATTGTGTATTGGAGTCTGGGATTTTTGGATAGATATGGGTTCTTGTGTTTTGGTATCGCTTTTTATTGATTAGATTTTGAATTAGGCTAATCGGGTATCCATTGTTTTGTCCAATCTTTAAAATTTTCTTCAGTTCTAGGTCTTGATTTTTTGGGGATAGCGGAATCGAAAATGCTCGATGAATCATTGAGTGGTATGCGGCTAGTTTATGTGACAGAGGGTGGTTAGAATTATACGGGATAGTTGAATTTATATTGGTAGGTTTTCGGTAAATGTTAAATTCAATTTTGTTATCACTGTGGATCAATGTAAGGTCTAAAAAGTTAATCTTGTTGTTCTGTTCGCTTTCAAGTGTGAATTTAATTTTTGGATGTATATTGTTAATTGAATTTAAAAATTGATCTAATTGGCGGGAAGTACCATTGAAACATGCAATTATATCATCCACATATCTATACCAAAATGAGATGTGTTGTTTTGTGAATGATAGGTTAAAAATTGTATCTTCTATATGTGACGGTCACCACAATCCTTATGATATAAAAGCTTATTTTTAAATTGGCAAGTGTAATTTTTGCAATTGGTTATTCTGAGAAAAGCTTTGAGAATAATCTAAATATTACATATGCATTAATTAGCATGTTATGGAGAAAATAAAACGAATTAAATTTTTTGATTTTAAGCTCTCGCATCTTTTCCTCACGGTTAGGCCCTATTATTAATATCTTGAGTAAAATAAAAGAAATGTACGTGGGGAACATCCCAAGACTCGCAGCTATACAAATACCATTAATAATGCCGTTCAAATAAAACTCAATATATTTACATAACCTATCTGATTAAAGTTAAATGTAATCTTACGTAGTCTCATAACCAATAAATCAGCAGGAAACCGCGATCACATTCCTCCCCAGCAGTTTCGTTTAATAGACGACTGCAGCTCCTCCATATTCATGAGGACGGGGAGCAACCATTCGCCCCGGGAAATGTGGGCGGCTTGTGAAGCCGACTTTGGCGATGATTTTCATCGATGAACAATGAACACGTGAAGTAAACTGAAGTTGCATTAATAATAGTAGTAGCTTATGTAGTTCCAATCGTGCGTAATTATAAATATCCCATAAATTATAAATAATTATTTTGCAATGCAGTTTTGATCAACTTAATATATGTTGGATGCTTGAAGCCATAACTTTATCAGACGATTCTTAATATAATTGACAATGTTCTAAGTATACTAATTTTACAGTCCTGGGAAGTACGTCTATTTAAAATTGTATTATTGCAGATATGGTAGAAATTTCGTTAAAAAGAACCTATATAGAATAATTTTGTTTTAATAATGTCTTAATTGAATTGAATCATTGGATTAACTAAAACGATATTTCATATAAGTTAATAATATAAAAATTTTGTTTACAAAAAAAAAAAACAAATCACAGTATGTAATTCAGCTACATTATTTGAGAATAAATAATTGTTCCCAAAAGACAAGTCGTTCTGACCTTTAGGGCTCTATAGAAAAATCTAAGTTTAATTAGACGATGTTATGTCTGCGAAATGTCAGACTTTTCGAAGAGGGACTAAGATCGTAAAAAAATGCACGGGACCTTAATAAGGCGTATCTCCGCCCTCCCCCCTTCTTTCCGAAATTTATATCTGGTAAGGGTGTATTTCAATTAAGGATTGGATAATTGAAACCCTCGCAGAAATCAGGCGGGTCCCGTTCAGGTCGGCATCTGTCGTTTCTCTTTTTTACAGGCTGGTCGGTGGTATCCTGCCCGCGCCCACCGTCTCGCATATTATAATTAGCCGATGCTAATCGGAATAATTACCATTTATATTCCATCCTTCAAAATCCTGCTAATGCCATGTTATCGAACTGTTTGCGAACTTCGAAATAAAGTAATTATCGTGTGTTTAACATCGCATAATTTCCTATCAGATCGGACCTGTTATTTATGTCTTTATTTCGTATGGACTTTAAACTCGTATGGGCATATAGGTTTTATATAATGCAATTATCCTCTGATAGATATTTAGGCCTATTCATACTAATACGAATAATATTTAATAAAATTAATATTAACATTTTAGACTCTGATTATATTTTAAAATAATAAGTAAAATATTAATACTGATATAACTTTTAGAAAGTAGCATAATATTCTTATAAAAATAGCAAGGGCGTTTCCAGTCTACTGGCTTAGGGGGGGTAATTTGAAGAAATGAATATTTTTTTTATTCCATAAATAAATAAAATATAATTCTATTATTTTTAAATATAAACAAAATAATATCACACCCGAAATAAATATAGCACATATAAAATCATAATAATATATTTTGTAAAATTTGAAACTGATTTTTGTAACTAAATTTATTAAAAAAACGATTTTCTTTGCTTTTTAATAATATTGTCAATATTAATATCCATATATCAATGAATATGTAATACAGCTAACTCGGTTAGACTTTTTTGAGACATAGTGGCTCGCAGCCACGATTTGAATCATTTCAGTGCAGAAAACCTTCTTTCTGCAGAAGCAACGCTAACAGGAAGAGTACATAATATTTGTAAAATTATTTTTATGTTCAGTAAATATTCGGATCATATTTTCTGTATACATCTAAAGCATTTTCTGGTAATTGTTCTTTGATTTTATTTTTCTTTTAGCATTGTAATTTCCAAAATCCCAATTCAGACTTAATTGCTATTGCACATGTTACGTTTTCAGGTAAAATTTTATTTAAATATGTTGCAACAGATTTTGAAGTGGGATCTAAATCTTCGCCAGTTTGTTATCAATAAAACACTAGGTATTGTTGTGTTAAATTTGAACAAATTCATCGTGTCTTTATAAAATCTGTATTGCAGATCTGTAATAATATTATTCAGGAGAGGTAAATATATATTAATTCGATAATAAACCTCTGTTCAGTTCAGAGGAACTTAAAACAGCGAACCACGTACATGCAAAAGTCCATAAAAAAGTAAATAAGTAGTGTTAAAATATATAAAAATATAAAGTGGGAAATAAAGAAACAAATGAGTACAAAAAGAGAAAGAGATATCGACAGCCCTAATTATGGATTCCAAGGATTCCAAATGAGCAATGGAGAATAGAAAAAGATAGAAAAACGAAGCAGTGAAACAAAACGTTGTAATAACAACAGGATACAAAAATAAAACAAAGGAAGATGAAAACAGAAAAAAAACTCACGGAGAAGGAAAATCTAAATATATCTAAGAACGATGTGATAATGAAGGAATTAAAGAGCATGTTTAAAGACTCAATGAGAGAAATGACAAAAAACTCAGAAGAACTAAAAGAAGAGAGAGAGCATAAAAGATACAGTGGAAAGTATGGAGATGAGAACAGAAACAATTATAGAATTATGTATAGCAAACAACCTCATTGTGACAAACGCAAAATTCAAATACATACATAAAAACACTAGATAAGTTAGACCAAGAAAAGAGAAATAAAAGACTACTACTTAATAGACGCAGAAGAATGGAAAACGTGAAAGATGTTAAAGTAATAAGACAAGCTGAAATAGGGAGCGACCACTACTTGGTAAAAATATAAATTAACACAGAAGCTGAACACTTGAAGTATACGAAGTCGAAAACAATAATAAAAAAACACATAAAGCCAAAAATTGAAAAGAAAGAAACTAGGAATGAATACCAATCAAAAATAGAGAAAAAGACCAACAAAATAGAAGGAGCAGAAAGCAAATGGAAAAAGATCAAAGAAATCATAAGTGAAGCAGCCCAAGAAAGCTGTGAAACAATCACTATATCAAACAAACAGAGGAAGAAAAACAGGTGATAGTCAGATTAACCCAGCCAAGTATAAAAGATGAAAACGTAAATATAATAACAGAAGAAAAGAAGATATTAGAAAGATAGAAAGAATTCTTTAATGAAATAACCAAAACAAACCATCACGGAGATATAGAAGGTGAATCAACGAAATAAGAATCGAAGAACTGGAGGCAGCAATCAAAAAAATAAAACTAGGAAAATCTCCAGGTATAGATGACATCACAGCCGAAATGATGAAATATATGGGGAAAGGGGAAGGAAGAATTCTTGAAAATAGTAAATGACATTATCAAAAATCACAAGATACCCGAGGAATGGAACAAGGGAATTATAATATCCATACACAAAAAAGGAGACACAAAAATAATAAAAGTGATAATTACAGAGGTATTACACTTACAATCAAACCAGGGAAAATTTTTACTAAGTTAATAGAAGCAAGAATAAAAGGAAAATTAGATCAATAGCTGGGAGAATAACAACACGGATTGAGAAAAATAGAAGCAAACAAGACTTAATATACATAATGAGACAATTATCAGAAAAGATGATTAAAAAGGGAAAAGAATTACAACCTAAAACAGCGTATTACAGGGTAAGAAGAGAGGACATATGGCATATACTCGAAATAAGAAGGCTAAAAAAAGCATAATAAATATAATAAAGAAACAACAAAAATAAAGTAAGAATAGGAAATAAATAATCAGAGGAGTTCAATACCAAAACAGGACTGGGACAAGGTTGTATATTAAGCTCTTTACTATTTGCATCACTTAATGACGAAGCAATAAGAAATAGCAAACAAAGAGCCGAAAGCACAAATAGAAATATTAAAAACTATTAAAAATGCAAATATGTATTAATGTTTGCCGACGACATAACATTAATAGCAGATTCAGAAGAAAACCTGGAAATATTAAAAAAGAGCTGGAAAAGATAAATATAATATCATCAAAAGAGAGCAATCACCAAATAGGGTTAAATACCTGGGATCAACACTAGAGGAAACAGGGAAGATAGAATCAGAAAAAGATGAAAAACTAGGCAAAGCAGGAATGATCTACAACACAATAAAGAAAACATTCTTAGAGAAAAAAGAGATTACAAAAACAATAAAAACAAAAGTATATAAAAGACATTAACTGCTATATATAGTCCATCCGTTGGATCTTCCGTCCTATGTCACAAAATATCGCTTCGAGAAACGACACAAAAACATTCAGTCTGATAAAGTAAACCAAATGCGTTAAAAAAAGAACGCAATGTAAAACTTTCGTCGTTTTTTGAAGCGATAGTTTGTGACGTAGGACGGAAGATCCAACGGATGGACTATAGTAGTGAATCGTGAGTAACCACAGAGAGTAATAACAGAAAAACCAATGCAATGGAAATGAGATACCTAAGGAAGATAGAGGGAATTAGGAAGACCAAGGAAGGGTTGGAACGAGCAAGGACATCAAGCAGCGGAAAGAAAAGGAATAGAATGGAAAGAAATAAGAAAATAGCACAAGCGTAGCAACAGTGGTAAAGAAGTGCAAAAGAAATTAACTGAGACATATTGTAGAGAATAAGTCTGACACCCATAATGGATAAAAGGGGGAAAGATAAATAAAAATAATTGCTATAATAGGTTGATCCAGGTTTGGTCTATTCCTCTGGCATTTGGTAATTCGCGGTTTTGTCATTTTAATTTGTAATTCGTTTAAAATATTGACTGCATCATTATAAATTGTTTAAAAGATGTGGCAGTATTTTTCCCCTTGTTGAATAAAACATTTGTGAAATATGTTTAATGGTTTTCCAAATGATTTTTTAAAGTTGTCACCAGATGCAATTCGAAAAGTAGAATTTCACAAAAATTGCCCTCGTTTGTAATAGATTTTGTATTTAAGAGAGAACCAGCATCACGATGATCTCGTAAGGGAATATTTTATTTCCCCTAAATATGATACTTTTGATTATTGGTTTTTATCTATGTCTATTTTCTTCAATTTGTCTTTCTATATTTAATTTATTTCTTATATCTCGTGATTTTATAAAACAATTTTGCATAAACAATTGAATTTTTATGGTAATATTTTTATAACACAACATTTTTACCTGATAATTTAGAATATTGAGATACTGTCTGAGATATTTGCAAAAGAATCTGTTTAAATGATTAGAAAAGATTAACCAATAAAATTGTCTAAAATAGGGTAAAACAAAAGTATCATTTGGTTTTCTTTTACAATTTAAAATTCGAAATTTCTCAATTTCATTAACATTACTAAATTTAACTACATGAATGTAAATTTCAACATTACTATATGTACATGTTGTATGCTCCTTTTTTAATGCTGGGAACAACCTAGTGAAGATTTCTACTGCTAAATGTCAATGAAGATGTAGATAGATGATTTAAATTGACTGTTGACATAGATCGATCTTTATTTGTTGAAGAATCGTCAGTTTTTTTTAATTTTCTGAACAAATGAATCCAACGTGGATTATCAATTTTCATTTACTAATTTAATTACAACAAAAATCAGGAATAAATTAATTTAAAAGAATGCATATATTATTCCTAAAATCAAAAAATACCTTATGTATAATTGATCGAATTATAATAAATTGGTAATTTATCAGCAATCACTAAAAATTTAGGATTTACATGCGACGTGTAAACAGTTCGGTTTCTATCTTTTACATTTAAACCAAGTAAGACAAGAAATATTATAAATTAAACTAAGAAATGTGAATCGCGCTCTTTTAATGTAAAACAACGTAACGATTTACGATACCAAAGAAGCGAATGGTATCAATATATGTCGGGTATTATTAGAAAAGGGAACCCCCCGTGCAAAGGAAGTCATCACTTTTCTAACGGTGCTTGCGCAGATAATTTTAATTTGTGTACATGGCATGCCTGTTTTGGAAAAATGCACTGTCATAGATCGCTGACTAGAATTACCAACAGTTAACTTGTTTGTTGGAAATATTAGTAATTTTTAAGAATAAACAAAATAAGCGAATAAATAATTCTTAGGGGGGGTAATTACCCAATTACCCCCCCCCCCCCTGAAACCGCTACTGAAGTGAACTAGTATGGTGAAAATGTTTTTATGAAGAAATATTAATACTAAAAAAACTTTTAGCAAGAAGCATAATATTCGTATATAAACAATCCGTGTAACATTTAAGGAAAGGCAATCTATTTTTTAACTCTTTCTACTACTACTACTAAGACATTTATTAACAAAATTATGTTTTCTTTAGCATCTTCATCGGTTCTTATTAGAGTGATATTGATTTAGTATTTTAGTAAATAGCTTAAAGCTTTGAATTTTCAAAAGTTTTATTTAACAGCTATTCTCATCTAATCGCACGGTTGATTAATAACAGCGATGAAATTTGGTTTGTACAATAAATGAAGTACATTGTTTTTGTGTTCTTTAAAAAGCTTTCCCGGTAATCCTTTGTGTTGAAATTCATTCGAAGAATCGGTTGTTATTCTTAATTAACAATGATTTCTAATTATAGCTAGGGAATTCATTAGGCGATTCGGAATTAGTTCGAATGAAGGATTAGTGTAGGCATTCACACCGTAGAACCGTATGAACGATGGACCATGTCGTGTACACTATTAATATAAGAGAGTGCACCTGTGTTGTGTATTCATCCTTGTCAGGGACGACGCATTTAGCCGAGGGAAGACAAATTAAACGCACTACTAATGCCCGACATCCACAACCTTACCACCAATTAAAACGTCTCGCCTTGAACTTAAAGGGTGGCTGCTTATAGCGAATTTTATCTAGCTTTGAGAAGTAATAGTAAATTTGAAGAGAACAATAATTATATTCTTTAAAATCATATCTGAATAATTGATACAAAAGCAAAAATCAATACCAAAACGAACATCCTACTATATTATTTTGATGATAACTTATAATCTATACTAATTACTTTTTTAAATCCTATTTTTTAATTATCGTTTAGGGAGTTCTGCTATCAAATGATTCTAATTATTTTCCTATTTATTGTAGATAAATCCTTTTTAAAATTCCAGTATTTCTTGTCGTCCAGTTGCTATTACTTCAGAAAAATCAGTGAGGAGAAAGGCGACGGTAGGCGCGTTCCTAAAGCTCGCACTCCTTTCAACTGTCGTGACGAAAAGAAAAACGTCAGTCTGAAAATTTCCGCCGCATCAGATAAACTGTCAGCGGTTTTCGCGATACATTTCCACAATTTCCAAACGCCATGAGAAGGGAAAATCTGGATGGCTTGCAGGAGAGCGGGATTTTCCAGTTGATTTAGCCGCAATTTCCACCGCCAATAAACAGAGTAATAATTACTTGTCTGGTTATAGAGATAAATTGGTGACGGCGTGATTTTCTCGTGAAATAATCCTTGGTCCACAGTGGGTGGAACAATGAGCGAACAAAACGGCGAAATTAACAGCACGCCATTTCACTTATACCTTTAATCACATCCGAACAACAAACGATGCATAATTCCCGCCGTTCCTGCTACAGCAGCTTTAATTACACCTCTAATGATACTAAAAGGAAAACTGCAATTTAAAACAATATACACTATACGTTAATATAATTATTTAATTTAATAAATTACAAATAATTTAAAAATTATCCAATTTATTTGTGAAATACAATTATCCAGGTTGGATATTATTGTTGTGATCATGGCTTCGACAACTTTAACTAACCATTATCAAAAATTACGTGTATTTATTGCTAAATTTATCATTTAGAACAAAAAGCTGACAAGGAGAATTTTAGGTGAAGGTATTATTTCGATGACGAAAAAATAATCAATTTCGACCCTAGGTTCTGCCACATATATTTTTCGGTTTTTGAAATATATATAAACTCTGCACCTGATGCTTTCTAACTTTGCTGAGAAATTATAATCACATTTCATTAAGTTGATTTTATAAATAAAATAATTCAATTGAGTGATTTATCTGTAATCTTATAATGCTACAAATATATTTACTAATGGTGATAAAATACCAAGCCAAACTTTATGTTTGAAAATGATCAGTGTATGACCGAAACTATAGTCGCGTTTTTGGTAAATCAATTTATTTATTTATTTATTTATTTCAAACCCAACAGACTGAAGTCCAGTTACAGGGCAATTATACAACATATATTTTACAAATTATAACAAGGTTTACTCATAAATAATGAATAAACTAAAATACAATTTATTTAACTAAATTCTATTAATCATTAAAAAGAAAAAAAATATTGTAAAGCAATTAACAATTCGTTTCTAAAACATTTAAAAGATGGTTGAAATATGTCAGTAGCATACTGATATTCATTATATATGCGCGACAAGCGATATACCGGAGAATTTAAACAATAATTACTGTTAGGTATTGGATATGTAAACGTTCTGCCATGCCGTGATGTTACTCTAGGAACTTTAAAATTAAACAACTTCAAAAACTTAGAATTGTCAATTGTATAATGTATTAGCTTGTATAGATGACAGAGAGAAGCATATGTATGTCTGCTTTGAATTGATATACAATTGAATTCAATTAACAAATCGTTATACGATATGTCGAAGCGATAAATATTATATTTGACATAGTATAAGTATCTTAAAAATCGCTTTTGAATACTTTCAAGTAGACTGACATATTTAAAATACATAGGCGACCATATAATTGACCAATAAGTCAATTTACTTAAAATATATGTAGAGAAGTTTTTAATACATCAATATTTTTAAATGCTCGGCAGTTACGCATTATAAATCCCCATATTTTACGACAGTCTTTAACAAGTTTGTCTATGTGAGTTTTAAATGTTAAGGTATTATCAAATATTACACCTAAATCTTTCACTTCCGTACATCGATTAATGGGCACATTGCTAATGGTATAATCATAAAAAATAGTATTTACTTTCCTAGTAAATGAGAGTACATTACATTTGGCAATGTTCATCGATAAATCATTGTTACTGCACCATTGACAAATATTACTCAGATCTTTCTGTAACTTCAAGCAATCAGCATCCGTTTGTATAACATTATAAATTTTTAAGTTATCTGCGTACAATAAGACTTCACATTCTAAGTTATCGCAGATTGAATTAAAGTAAAGAAGAAATAATAGAGGCCCTAGGTTTGAACCCTGAGGGACTTCACTGGTTGCCGTATACATTTTGGATCGAAAGCCGTTAATTTCAACCAGTAACTGTCGATTGGTTAAATATGAGATAATAGTTAGGATTATATTATTATTAATTCCATATTCATAAAGCCAACTAATTAACAAATTATGATTAAGTCTGTCAAAGGCTTTAGTTAAGTCGGTATACACAACATCAACTTGTTTACCCTTGTCCATAGCTTCCGAGACTAGCTGAGTTAAATTGCACAAATTGGTAGTTGTGGATCTTCTTTTAAAAAAGCCGTGTTGTTGAATAGCCAGTTTCTCACAGACATTCAAACACTTTTGAGAAACAACACAAGATGGATATAGGCCTATAGTTCTCTATATTCGTTGTGGCGTCGGTCTTCATAACGGGACAAATACGAATCTCCTTCCAGATTTGCGGGAATACACCAGTACGAAGAATCAGGTTAAATATATAAGTTAGTGGGTCACATAGCACTTCTGAACAGTCACGTACAATAATTTCAGGAATCATATCCAGACCTGTGGTAAATTTTGCCTTCATATTAAGCAAGTGTTTTCTTACATCGGTTGAAATAATTGTAAAATTTCCAAGTTTGCGCTGGTTCCCAAAAACATTCCGATTTACACTACTTGGAGAAGAGAATGTTTTACTGAAGTAATCAGCAAATCAATCTACAATTTTGACTGGATCTCTCAAAATAACATCTTGATATGTCATTGTTCCCGGTATTCTAGTGGAATTATTTTTGTTGTTAATATAATTAAATAGGAGATTAGGTTTTTGTCCAATTCGTTCTTCGGTATTTTTAATGTAATCTGAATGTGCAGCAGATATTTTGTTTTTGCATGATCTTCGTAGTTCCTCATATCTTGATTTATGTTGGTGCAAATGGTATTTAAAATACAATTTTCTAAACTTTTGTTTTAAAGTGCATATACCCGCGACGAAGATTTTTTGATAATTTTAGGAACATGGCGATCAAGCAGAAGATGCAAATGGTGATATAAAAAACTTAGAGACTTAAAAAATTTGTTTTGCGAAAGTTATAACTTGGTAGATTATTTAAAAACTTAGATGGTTCAGGTTTTGTATATGTAGAAATATTTAATGTTATTGTAGGGTGGTGGCTATCTTCATTAACTAAGGGAAAATTACATCTTTCAACATTAGAAATAAAATTTGAAGAGATAATGAGATCTAATATTCTTTCGTTTGAGTTATATATTTTATTATATTGAGTTAAATTATTTATTTCTAAATAAGTATTTAATGCATCCAGTTGATTAGATGGTGTGTTCGTAGCATAGCCTGGTATGTTAAAATCAGCCGCTATAATTATATTTTCATTAATAATTTGTTGTTCAATTTGTTCAAAAAATAAACAATAAGTTTCATATAGTGTCATAGGTTTTACATAAACACATATAAGTATATAGTAATCAGTGTTAATCTTTATTTTAGTTGCTATTGATTCAATTGTGTCACACTGAGACAGATTAAGTGCTATTTGTTCTGAGAATAACATATTGTTTATTGCCAATAGTACACCACCACCCCTACCAGAATGTCTGTCCGTTCTGTACACATTGTATGTATTAGGAAAAAGTTCGTTGTTATTAACTCCGTTGTGTAACCATGTCTCTGTGATTATATAAATCTCATGATCAAATGACAATACATTGTTATGAAAATATTCTAATTTGCTATTTAATCCACGCACATTTTGATAAATCAAATTAATACAATTCTTTTCTTTGCAGTGCTGGGTAATATTTAGTTTTTTTCTTCAGTTGGTCGTTTTTTAATAATTTTTGGGGCATTACTAATAAACTTAATTTTGAGGTCAGTTTCACCTAATGACTCGCGCATTTTAAGCTCAGTGAGGAGTGTATTATATTCCTCACGTTGAAGAATTGTTTTATCAAGTCCAACTCTAATATTTGGTTCAAGCTTACGTCTATTTTTCATTACTAGGGTAACCATCGATGTTTGAGCCAAAATTATTTTAAGTGGATGGTGTTTATTGCTTTTTTGTCCTAAGCGAAAGCATTTTTTAACGCATATTGAGTTGTCAATAGTTTGTAGCATTCTATCAATATTAACAAAATCATTATTGTTGCTGCTATTAATATCCGAATTGAGATCTACAAGGATTTCTGGTAAGTTATATATAATTAAATTATTCTCTCTTCGTCTACGATCTTCAATTTCATTAACAAAATTATTCATTAACGAACCATTTATTTGGAGTAAATCATGTTCAATATTTTCCATTTTTTAGTTAGATCATCAAAACCGGATTTTAATTTGGTTTGTTCAGTTTTAATATTACCCATATCTGAGATTAAAGTTTTCAATTCTTTATTTTCTGTTGATAAATTATCATATTTTTCCTGCATCCTGGATGACAGTACTGTTTGCATTTAACACAAGTTGTTTTATTTGCCACAGAATTGACGCACAAACCAGCGCATTTAAGATCAGGCATGATACTCTAAAAATATTTCTAGCTGAATTAAGGAAAAGACAAAACGACAAATTTTCACGTTGCACGGTCTTTCGCAACGACTTATTTTACACATACAAAGGAAAGTAGATCACGGTAAGGATTACACAAGAAAACAAAGGGTGAGATGGAAGAACTAAATAAAATAATACAGTAAATTAATTTTAAAATCAGGTAAAAAAAAAAATCGATTCAATTCACGGTGAGATAAATCCGAAATAATTCTAGTCAGGGCCACACAAATCAGCAAAAAAAGGACTATGCGATATAAAACATGCATGGATTTATGAGGTTATTAATTATTAGAAAACAAATTATAACACATGCACCATACGCATTGCTCTGTAATTTACGTATAATATATGTTACAATTATAGCTAACTGTATGCCAAAAATGATTTTAATCAGTCCCTGCCGAAGTATGAAAAGCACTTGTGAACAATCGTGACACAAGTGCATACTATGCAGTCTGCAGTTTCCACTTTCATCTCTTCCCATTTTCCACACATATTCTCAGCTCGTTCCTTGTGAGTTCAAGTACTTTATGGCTGTGGTCGAGTTTGTTGAGTCATATAGATTGACCTAGGCCTGGGACATTGTTCGAGTACTTGCGTCTAAATGGGGCGGTATGATGCCTATAACAGCAGCAGCTGTCTCGATTGGAGCAATGAGCCCCTATGTCGGTAATAGCCGCAAATGTGTCTTTAGCTACTACTTTTGATCTCGGAAAATGAGTACCTAGGAATAGCTCTAAACTTTCCTGTTGATTCTTCGTATGACTGCCATCAGTTCTTTTTAAGATGTCGACCGCATTGGTATGATCCTTTGATAAGGCGGAAAGTCCTGAGTCGATCCAATCCCTTGTTCCACCAGGGAACGTTTCTAGGGAAGTTTACCTTCTTTATCGGGCAGCTTTTCTCATAGGCTGCTACGATGGTATCACTTTGGTATAGTGGGCGCTGTTCTAATTCCTCTACGGTCGCAATGTTATATTGAAGGCCCTGAAGTTCCGACAGTAGGCACTTGTTATATAATTTCTAGTCCTTTCGTCTTGGCAGTCTGCACTTTGCTATTTCGGAATGCGATCGTTTGATAGCTTTTATGAATTACGCGCCGTACGCTATAGCCAAGGCCAAATCAAGTACCTCTGACCGTATTGCGTTTACAAACATCTAATGTCTAAACCGCTAGCGCATACATAATCAAAGAGGTACTTACCGCTATTATTTATTTATGAGCTGCCCAATACTGTGTGGTCTGCATTAGTGTCGAAATCCATGATGAGATGTTTCCAATTTTTGCGGCACCAGTCCGTGAGGCCTTTACTGCCTCTGGTGGTGAGTTCTCCTCGTCCCCTACAGTTACAGAGGCAAGTATAATTTGTCTCTTGCTATTCCGATTAGTGCATCCATAACCGCTGCCACTAAGTCCTGTGTGACGAACAGTGGAATGAGAGCATAATTAGTGTCTTTCCTAAAAATCAGGGCGGCCTGTGGCCTGCCGCACTTGAAATATTCCCCTAGCCAACCTGCTGCATAAGGCACTTGATGCTGCCTTTAAGTGCTGCAGGTTGATTAGGAAGCACTCCTACTGACCCTTCATTTAACGTCCTTGGAATGATTGCCACCTCTGGCATCCTTCAGTTTATCCTGGCGCATATCTTTACCTTTGTTCGCGCATGAGCCTGTTTCTTGAGTGGTCTCTTGGTCTAGAATTCACATGGAGCCTTTCTGGTTCCTGAAGGCTGTTGGCCTATGAAGAACCAGTTGCGGTTTGTAACGGTGGATTAACTTCCGGAGGTATTGCACTCTCCGAAGTTTTTCCCAGATCCAGGGGTTTGCCTTTGTGCGAAGCTGTACTTCGCCGTAAATTTGATATTTTTTATATTATCGGGAAGTTTATTAAATAACGTAGGTCAAAGGATATCTGGAGAGATACTTGTTAATTTTAGAAGATAGTGCGGTATGTATATATTATCATTGTATATCATTAATTCTGGCAAAATTTACACGGTTTTTGAATGTACATGCGCATAATTCAAATATAAGCAGATATTGTAGAGGTAATATATTCATAGTATTGAAGTAGGGTTTAGATGAATTTTTGGGGGTAATATTAGCCATATATCAAATTATTTTTTTGCATAACAAAAATTGATTGACTAGAACTTCAATTACCCCAAAAACATAAACCATATGTCAAATGCGATTGGACTGTGGCAAAATAAAAGGCTTTAAGCTGATTAGCGGTTAAGATAGATCATAGTATTCGAATTTGATAACATGACTTACAGAGCATTTGATCTAGATTTCTCAGTAGATATACCAGTAGATGTTGATCAATATGCATACCTAAGAATTTAGTTGATGTACTTGGAAATAGTGGAGTGGATCCTATTATTAGATTTAAACTTAGGTTTTATTTACATTGTCTATTGTAAAATCGCATAAATACAGTTTTATTTGTGTTAACAACTAACTTGTTTTGAATAAACAAATCTACTAATTTGTTTATAATAATATTACATGTAATGTCTAGGTTTTTACTTGCAGAGTTACCAATAATTGTGGATGTATGATCTGCGTACATAAATATGTTATTTGGTATATAATTTACAAGGTCATTTATAAATATTATAAAACGAATTGGACCCAAAATTGATCACTGTGGTACACATAATTTAATATACTCGTCAACAGATGTAAATGAGTTTTATTTGGACCATCTGTGTGAATTAATTTAACACGTTGCCGTCTAAGTTAAGTAGGACTTAAACCAATCATTCGCAACTCCCCGTATTCCATAATAATTCAATTTATCTAGCAATATATCATTATCAATACAATCAAATGCTCGACTTAAGTTGATAAATATTCCAATTGGATATTCCCCGTTTTCATGATAATCCATCAGCTTTTTGTAAAAAAATGAAAAGCCTACATTGTTGAACGATGTTTTCTAAAACCGTGCTGTGAATGTGTTTAAATGTTAAATATTCTTGTAGTCTAGTCAACATGCACAATTCAAATATTTTGAAAAATATTGACACAATTGCAACCGGTAGATAATTTTCCAGTTTCATGGGGTCATTTTTCTTATAAATTGGAATAATAGTCGATATTTTCAGCATATCTGGAAATATTCCAAGTTCAAACGATTCGTTTATTAAATGCTGTATAGGTTTTAACTAAGATGTGAGCAGCTTTCTTGATTATAATATCAGGTAAATTATCAAAACCACATGATCTTTTGTTTTTTAGTGTGTTTAGTATATTTGAAATCTCAATTTCAGTGTATGGTTTTAAAAATATTAACTGAAGTTGCGTGTTACCAATGTATGTTTGACATTGATTAAAACACTTAGAACCTTTCTTCAATATTTTATTTTGATCCAGATACACATTTCGGACAAAATAAATCTCTGGATCAAAATAAAATATTGATGAAAGGTTCTAAGTGTTTTAAGTTATTATTATCTTCAAGTAACTCAATCAACCTAAAAAATATGTTTGACAGTTTGAGTAAGGTAGGTTTTGAGTTAAATTACTGGGTTCTGTAGTAAAGAGTGTATTAAATAAATTGCTAACAGTTTATGGATCATCTTGAATGCCGTTTGAATTAATTTGTATGTTTTTGTTAGTTTTAGTCTTATCTGAAAGTTGATTTATAATTTTCCAAGATGTTTTAGACTGATTATTTGAATTAATTATTAAATTCTTTTAATAAAATTAATAAAATTAAACATTTTTTTGTATTTAAAACTAGAAGTGTATGCTTTTTTTGCTGCTTTATATGCGGGTGTAAGAATTGGATATTGTTTTTTTTTAACAAAAAGATCATGCAATTTTGAATTCGAGTATTTTATGGTTGTATTTACCCATGATTTATTTAAGTTAACTGGTTTCCTTATAACAGAAAAACTAATATTAAAATTATATGTGATAATATTATGAAAATACTCAAATTTATTGTTAAAGTTATAAATGTTATACATATTCGCCCACGATTCAGCCTCTAGATTATTTATAAATCTAGTGATATTAGAGTCACTATATATTCTACAATACTGAGTATTACTGAATGTTGGTGGATGATAGCACGTTATGATATAAACAGAAGTGTTTTTATTTGATTTTAGTCTTCTCGCAAACCAATGCAGAAGGGAATGTTTTATCTGATACAGGTTTCTTTTTTTACTTGATTTTCGGTAGATTCCTTTTGTTTTGTCTTAACTTTGTGTATATCCGTTAGTTGAGTGTTATTCAATTTATAGGTTAAATTCTGGATAGTTAAATCTTTATTGTATACGTTGAACTCCTTGTTTCTCGCAACGATGACAGGCTACGAATCCAAATTTGTCCTCGGATTTTTAGCAGTTTTCGTGATAATTGCACAGGCGTATGTTGCATTTTATAATTGAACGGCCTTGAAGTTGATTGTTGCACCCTGTGCAGGTAATTTCATCACTTATATTGATAATTGCCGTATTTAATAGATCACTTTCAGGGGACAGGGGACGATCTCGGCTTAATGCAACTTCATCCACATTCCCGTATCTTCATTGCGGCAGGTGATTTTCTCATTCCCCGTTACTAGGATCAAATCCATGATACACTCCAGTGTGGACTCATTTATTCCACTGACAGTGGCAGGATAGTCTTGTACCATAACACCAATCTTTAGTCCTTGTATAGGCTGACTGTATGATGACTTTTTTTGGGGATTTTGCTTCCCCTCTATGACGCCACTCAAGCTTGTGCTTATGAGACCTTGGTTTGCCCCTGCACCCGGTCTTTTACTTTCGCTTTGGATCGGAAGACTGTAAAGTCTCTCCGGCTCCGCTTAACCGTGGCTAATGTGTCTCGAGGTTTTCGGACTTTTGCCTTAGCCTCTTCCCCACTGCTGGCTACGAGTACTTCCTCCCTGTTAGTCTTAGGCACTAAGTCCTATCTCGTGGTAAGGATTTCAAACTCCATAGCCATTGATTTGTCCTTTGAGGGGACGAGCCTTTATTTATTTTTTCTTGGTTCAGATTTGATCCCACGAGAAGCTAGGGAAATAAATGGCCACCTGAAGCAGAATCTCGCATGCCACAGGAAGGCTATTTAATGTCTCCTGGTATCCGGAGTTTGCATATTATGACTAAGCTTCCCCTTAGCCATGCAGTCTTCGGCATATACTATTCCACCTTAACTTGAGGAATTTTTTTTATTGTGGCTCTCTTTTCACTTGATCCATGCAGTAAAGCTCACTGCCCGCGAGACATGACCACGTACAGCAGTGAGTTAAAGATATAACCTGCCTAGTGGCTTTTCAGCCAGCCAGAGCAGGGCATTGTCATCTTTAGTGCAAGCTCTAGGCTACGACACGACAGCTGAGTAGGGTGTGTGTGCTGCTTAGTCTGATCCATCACCTAAGTCCTTTCCAGCATGGGTTCCCCTACCGGGAGGTAACGCTCCCGCTGGTGTAAAACTTAGGATCATCTGAACACGCAAGCTCCCCCACCACGTCAAGGTGAGCACACACGGGGGAGTATTATATGGTTGTACGCAAGAAGATCGAGAGTGAAAAATAATACAATTTTGCTTAAATCATAATTCATAGGAATTATTAATAAAAATTGGGAAATGATATAATGAAAATAGATATGACACAAACAATAAAAATATGTAAGAAGTACTAGAAATAACTAAAGTTATTAGAATTTATATAAATAGACCTTCAAAATATGTATTTTAATGCTGGAATCAGTATTTTTTCTTAAATATATAAACATGTTACGAACAACTTACTTGTAGTTATCTGCTTACTGTTTGTCTAAAAACTGTTGACAGATATATAATTAATATATGTTCACGTAGTAAATGCATGATCAATCACCAGTTTAATTGACTTAAAATAAACTTACCCAACTGTTTCGTTTCATTTTTACCGGCTTCATACACTTCTTAAGTTGCTGATTAACACAATTGTCTTAATTGAATGTTTTAGCATTTAAAGAGTTTTGTAAAGGTCGAAATAAAGAGTATTCGGACGACACAAGATCTGGAGGATGGTCCATCAAATGTCATCAAAACTAAACTTATGTGTGGTCTCGAGTTGTTAGGCGATTTGCTTCCGATTTGCCACGTTTTTGCTTGATGGCTTCATTAAATTTATCCAATCCTACCAAATTTAGAGCATAACCTTCTTTTAATGGATATTTGCATTCGAAGTGGTCGAAGCTTGATCATCGGGTTTGCACCATGATCGTTTTCGCATATTACGACCACGATATGTAATCCATTTTACATCACTAGTGAAAATACCTTGAAATGAATCATATTCATTGTTTATGCGCTTTGTTAAAATCATTTATTTGAGTTCGTGACGGACTCAAATATTGAGTTTACTAACATTTCTCAGCTTATGCAAATGTCTTTCTACTGTCGTTTACAGATTAATTCTGTATAAGATTCATTAACTTGAAATATTAATTATAATAAACTTCTCAAGCTCTTTCGAGAATTATATGTCAGCTATATATTTTTTACACATCTATCAACGACCAACTAAATATGTTGGTTTTTTAATAATTCTTTCAGAGGCCATACATTTAGTTTCCAGACTTTATGTGTGTATAAAAAAAAAGAAATACTTCTTTCGCACTCACTTTTCTTTATGTTATCACTCGCAGGAGATATACATAACATTTTAACTTACGTAAAGATACTGATTGGTTTTTGTTGTGTGATATTAATTGTTTTGCAGTTTCCATCATTGATATGAAACTTTTCATTTTAAACATGGTCATAAATCTTATGAGGAATTCATACATTATTTTATTTGCTCAGTTTACGTCCGAAATATGCCTGGTAAGCTTTTTTGTAAAATCACATTTTTTATATTTTATCCACAGCTCTGCAGTTTCACCGAGATTAATAAAAATAAAAACATATTTTATTGTTGAAGTATGCATTTGTACTACTGCAATATCTTTAAGAAGTAATTAGGTCTAAGTTCTTATCAAGTATCCTTAAATTTACACAAATAGAGCTATTTGGCAATACATTTCTGTGCTCTTTGTTTTTTGCTTGTAAAAATGTATTCAGGCAACTTTTCTTAATAGTATGTTTATATTTTTTATCAAAAACCTTGTAGTTTCATTAGAATTTTTCAATTTTCTTAAATGTAAAATTCTTAAAAAAAATCTAAAAGTATAAATACCTTCAAAATAATACCCACACTTGGTGAAGCGTTTTAGCACTTACCCTAAAAATATAAACTTTCCGTTCAAAACACATTTCCAATAGTTTTATTGAAAACTTTCCTGTTTATGTTACAACTAAATTTAAAGTTGATAGAAAAAGATTTTTTCATGAATTTATTCAAAATATGCTGGTTGGTATTTATAACGAAAAAATAAATTAAAGAAATTCACATTAGTTAATTAATTATTATCCCGCCCAGAATTTATATTTATCGTTACAAAATAACTCTATAATATTTCTACAAGTCCATCCAATTAAGAAAATAATTTTTAAACTTATATACTCGCGATGGGAAAATTAATTAACATTAATAAGCGGCCACAACAGCGAAACTTTTTAACAAAAGACGGCCACAATCCCCGAAGCATTTATATAAAAGTGCACATTACTTACATTAACGCACAAATGCGAATTAATTAGAGCAGTCGCCGGAATTCGCTGAAAGCGCCTAATTATTTCATTATGCAAATGTCTAACAGTCCGGCGTCTCTCAAGTTTACCCCCAAAGCCCAGAACACCACTCCGCTAGGGGCCCATGGAGAAATCAGCCCTTCGTTCGGTCGTCCGATTTCCTCCTCTAGTTGCACTTGCACAAAGTTTTGTTTTGACTTTAAGGAGCTTCATTAACGAAATAACGAATGCAATTACAATTACTGATGCCGAGACGGATGAATTTAAATAGTTTCTTGGCTAGACTATAATTGAGTTTCGGAGTGGGAATAAGCAGCGTCGAGCTATTATTTTGTTTTGATTTAAATTGGAGCGGTTTTAAATTGAATAAAAAACTTTATTATACCAATATTGTGTTCATTCATATAAATTACTAATTTGTACTACTAAATTACAAATTTATACTGTTGGTGCCAATATAAATTACGTTATGAAATAAATTAAAGCACGTAGAAAGTAGATTTATTTAGACTAGTACATATTTTCCAATTTAATTTTATAAGAATTTTTTGTTTGTTTTGCTTCCAAATTAACTGTTCATGTATTCCATAACTATCAACTTTATCGAAGGAAAAACAGATAACTCATTTCATTTCTTATAATACAGCAGCAAATACATCTATTTGGTTTGTTTTAAAATTGTAATAATTGTATTATTCATCATTTAGGTAACAAACATATAAATAATACAATAAAATCTAGTCAAGAAAACAAATATCGTCAATAAAATTGTTGGTAACTATTGAATGTCCCTATTTAGTCTGTCAATGCTACTATTATACTATTACTATTTGTGTTAATAAAATAAATTTGTACTTATCCATGAAAGAACCTTTTAATACATACTTTTTATTGCTATATAAATATAGTAAAAAATAATAATTATCAATAATTACTTCTACAATTTATTTTCTAGAAATATATAATATTCTATACTATTTAATCTGTAAATTTTTTTAGTTTAAATGAATTCTAATATGATAAAACACTAGATTATAGATGATGATAGTATAATTATTATTTATATTTATAAAATAACAATCAATTTGATTTTTTAATTGTATACATTCTATATGATAAGAATAATTTTATTTGTTAAATTCAAAAATTATCGAGCATTGTAAATCTATACAGTTATTAATTTTCACAGGAGTTTATATATCATATATTTTATACCTGACGTGACTTAACATTACACGTAACTCAGAATAATTTAAATAATAATTAAAATATTGCTACTATAAATAAATCATAATAGTCATAATGATAAATTATCCCTTTTATATAATTAACAAATTATAACAAACATGATTCATTATAAATGTCAGAATTACTAGCACACCTATATATAATATGTTCGTGAAATAACATCATTCATATTCATGTTCCGGATGCACGATAACTTCTTGTAATCCGATACCAGCTCCTGTTTCATGTCCACGCATCAAGGGGAATAAACCGGTCTAATACACTCGAGAAAACTAGTTATGTTAGGATAACATTGTTATTAATAATTATTAGGGGTATTATTGAATTATCGCCTAAGTTGTACATGTGTTGCTGAACTGAGCCGCAGGAATTTGACCAATACTAGTATCCAACAACTAAACAACTAATTTTGGGAAATAGTTTGTATTAAGTATGTCTACAGTTATTATAAGATTAGTTCAATGAGAATGTTAAGTACAAATTATTTACTACAAATTTCCTAGTTATCACCATCGCGTCATTTTCCTTTTACTTTCTCGAGTATCTCTGTTATCAGTTGGGAAAAGTTTCGCTGTATGACAGTCATATAATAGTTCCAAGAATAGTAATACCGGAGAACTATAAACGCAACGTGTCACGGGACATGGCGTCCTGCTCTTCTCCGTGGGGCATTTCCTCACTTTATGTATTATATTTATAACGTTGTAAAGTCGTAATTAATGTTGTAATAATGGTGAGTAATCTTATATTTTACGGCACAGGAGAGACGTACTTTTTGCTCCTTTTTCACTTGTCATACAAAGTAATTAAGTTGCTGTAAATTATACTGACGACGAGCTGACTATACCAAACACGCAGCTGTTATCTATTCAAAACGGTTAATTACGTATTCGAAACGTGTAAACTGCTCGGAATTGTGTAGTAAATGACCTTGATGATTGAAATCATTTTTAAATACTTTTAATGATGCACAGGAAACTGTCCGGTCCTAATTAAATCCAATGAAGTTTGTTAATAATTTCATTAAATTCTATCTTAGATATATATTATATTATATTATATTATATTTGTCTTTATCATACATGCTTTTATAAGATATTAACAAAAATTGGCACAAAAAAGTATACACATGTAAAAATTACAAATTTTGTCAGCATGCTGAAGGGCGGAATTCACTTGCATTAAATGTTCTTCCATTCAGACCCATGTCTCCTCTCCTCCGCTGTCCCAAACGGCCAAGCATTGGATACTTATTTTTTAGCACTTAGATGCTTATTTTTCCCTTGATTTCGGGATACGTTTTATAAAATTTTCAAATGTCATTATTGACTTCCTCTAAAAGTTCTTTCCATTTCAGTTGCTTTGATAATTTCCATACATAATTTGTACTTGGTCATTAATTATTTTTTTCTCAGCGATAACTATATCTTCTCGTCGTATCGTACGACATTTAAACACATTTTTTCTCGAATAGTTTACTTTCTGTTTACATTTTCATTTATGTCGTTCGGCAAGTAATTTCGTTTATAGATATTTTTCTTCTTTTGGGTATTGCTTAATAACACTCCTTTGATAATTTTTTTCTGCATTATTTACTGTTCTTAACCTTCCTTCCATAAATCATTTAATTTTTCATTATAAATGCTATTTATAATCCAATTGATTATGTTATTTTTTGAGTTGAAATTTAATTTAAAAATTAATATATCTATGATCATTAAAACTTTTAATTTCCACTATAACTCTCTAATTACTGATTTTTTCAACTAGTCTCTAAGATGGAAATATTAGGCCAATGATTGATTTCAAGTTTTGCCTTACAAAAGTACAATCATTTCCTAAATTAATTATTTCTCAATCATCAAGTACCAAAAAATCTTGTAAAATCATACCTCTGATATATAATCTTGTTTCTCTCCACAGTGGCGCTTTAGAATTAAAATCCTCTTTAACAACTACTTGAATACTTATGTATTTTAAGACTAATAATTCAAAACAATTACTTGAATACTTATGTTTTTTATACATATTTTAAGACTAATAATTCAAAACATAGCTTGGTGTGAATATTATGTCTTCAATTTTAATCTAACCTACCCTTTTTGAGGGATGCCGTATTCAGTTTAATGTTCAATTATTTCTCTAAATGTAATCCCCTCATCTACTCCAATTCATCAATATACCATTTGCTTTTATTCTTGTTTTATTCTTGGTTGAATAACTATAATTATATCATATTTTTCTTCACTAAACAATTTTTTTATAAGTCGTAGGCCACATTGCATCTATTTAAATTAAGCATATCAGATAATGTCCTTCTTTTTTTCTTCTAGTCATATTCCTACGATACTATCTCTTTGTGAGTTATTTATACTTCTCTTTTTATTATTATCGCATGTCTCTGTTAATTTTGTAGACATTCTTTACTTCTTTAGAAATTGTCATTCTTTTCACCTAATTTTTTGCAAGGTAAATACATATTTCTCCAATACACTTTGTCATTTGATGCTCACACATCCTGCACTTAGTGCATGGTATGGTAACTTTTATCAATCGCGTATAAAATTTCTTCCATTATGCAATCATCATCTAAATTAAAACTACCAAAAGTTAAAGCTGCCTTATCATTTCCCATAATTTTATTTAATAATAATTATATATTTATTTTGTTCAAATTACAGGGTTACACATATTATTTGTTAGTAATTTTATGTTGTTATTTGTTCCTTGTAATCCTCCTGTTTGTGGTCTTTCCTTCCTTCCTCGTGTTTTCTGGTTGGAACCCTAACGGTATTGAAGGAAACTTGTAGCTTCTTTTTCTGGTTTGGACTATTACATTTGAGTATTTCGTTGTTTATTAATTTATGCTTTACTTTGAGTTTAGATTGAATAAATTTTAAGGGTATTTTGTTGTAGGTAGTTACTGTGTTCGTTGTCAAGTATTGGGTAATTTTTTTGGTTTTAAATTTGTCTGTTCGAAGGTCTGATTTTTGCCTTGATTAGTTGTATACTTGTTTATTTAGCTTGATTATGATTTGTGTTTCACAAGGAGATTAACAAATACACCAGAGAAGTAGTAAATAGGAACGAAAAATCTATAATAGATTATGTAGTGACAGAACAAAGAAGAAAGAGCAAAATAATATATACAAGAGAAAAGAGAAGTTTCGAAATAGGAAGTGATCACTACCTAGTAGTAACTACAATTAAGAAAGACTGTCAAGATAAAGAAAAAGAAAAGCCGCTACCAACTACAACAATAAACTACAACAGGATAAGATCATATAAACTAAGGGATCAAGAAAGAGCAATACGATATAAGGAGATAGTAGAGGACAAGCTAGCAGTGGTAAAAGGAAGCGTCAATGTAGAGGAAATGTGGAATAATCTAAAAAGAAGTATGCTTGAGGCGGCACAAGAGACTTGTGGGGTTAAGAAGAGTACAAACAAGAAACAACAGACAGCTTGGTGGTCAGAGCACATACACGAAAAGATAAAAGAAAAGAAAAAGGCATGGCAAAGGTACTTAAAAGACAAAAACAATAATAACTACGAAAGATACAAAGAAAAGAGGAAAATAGTAAAAGACGAGGTCAGAATAGCAAAGACCAGGGATTGGGAAAAGTTCGGTGAGACAATAGAGAAGAAAGCAAAGGAAAACCAAAAGTTATTCTACAAAATTATAAAAGGATGCAGGAAAGAAAAAGGGCAAGAGGCGAGATACATACAAGATAAACACGGAAGAATTCTGAAGGATAAGGAAGAAATAATAGAAAGATGGAAAGAATATTTTGAAGACTTACTACATACAAATAACGGCAATGAGCAAGAGACGCAAAACAGCGATAAGAGTAACACAGAAACAGTAACGGAGAGTATCAACGAAAATAAAGTTCTGGAAATAATAAGGGAACTGAAAACAGGAAAAGCACCAGGACACGACCAGATAACAGCAGAAATGATTAAACAATGGGGACCTATTGGTAAAGATAAACTAGTAATATTACTGAACAAAATATATGAGACAAACAACATACCAAAAGATTGGCAAACAGCTCTAATTGTGCCAATATACAAGAACGGCGACAAGACGAAATGCACCAACTATAGAGGTATAACACTAATAAGCATAGGAATGAAAATATTAGAAAAAACAATCAACAAGAGGATAAGAGCAAAAATAGAGCACACACTAAAAGAATCACAATGCGGTTTTAGAAAAGGAAGATCCACACAAGACAACATCTTTACTATAAAACAAGTCACAGAAAAAAGAATCAAAAATAATAAAAACACATATCTAGGATTTATAGACCTAGAAAAAGCATTTGACATGATACCAAGAAAGAATCTGTGGAGAATACTTGACAAAAGAGGTATAGAAAACAAGACAGTCAAATTAATACAGAACATATACAACAACAACAGTAATGCGGTAATATACAAGGGACAAATATCAAGAACATTCAAGACAAAAAATGGACTAAGACAAGGAGGAGGACTAAGCTCAACACTATTTAACATATATATGGATGAAATAATGAAGAGTATGAAAGCAGAAATCATAAAAACAAATGTAGGATACAAGAATATGCAAGTGGTCAAAATATCAGAAGGAGCATACGCGGACGATATAGTAGTGATAACAGAAAATGAAAGAAATTTGCAGCACAACCTGAACGTATGGAATAAACATCTAAAAAAATATGACATGTAAATGAACTACAACAAAATAAAGGTAATGATAGTAGGAAAACGGAAGGAACACATAAATAAAGGGTCCGCCAATAGGGACGCGCGAAGTTTGCCGGAAGTGTGCGGCCATGTTGTTCGAGGTAGAGCTGTCAAAGTTGCTGTCATTTGTTCAGTATATAACCCCAAATCACCATGGCAAGTTTGAGTGTCGAGCAGCACGTGCAAATTATTAAATTGTTTTACGAAAATGGGTCATCAGTTCGATCAACGTTCCGCGCACTTCGCCCATTTTACGGTCGCGATGATCGGCCTGTAGAGTCGACTATCCGTCGATTGGTGGGCAAATTCGAGTCGACTGGTTGAGTAAACAACCAGCCAACACTGACACGTCGACGAAACGCCCGATCGAACGAAAATATCGCTGCTGTCCGTGAGAGTGTGCGCGAGAACCCGAGGCAGTCCATTTTTTGTCGTGCACAGGAACTTGGCCTTTCGGAGACATCAACTCGCAGAATTTTGCATCTGGATTTGGGTCTGCACCCGTACAAAATCCAATTGACCCAGGAGCTCAAGATAAACGACCACAGACAGCGTCGGGCGTTCGCTGACTGGGCTCTGGAGCAGTTGGAAGCAGACCCCCATTTTGGCCGAAAAATCATCTTCAGCGACGAGGCTCATTTCTGGATGAACGGGTATGTGAACAAGCAAAATTGCCGCATTTGGAGTGAGAACAACCCACACGAGGTCCACCAAGTGGCAATGCATCCCCAGAAAGTCACTGTTTGGTGCGGATTTTGGGCCGGCGGCATCATCGGTCCGTACTTTATCGAGAACGAAGCTGGGGCGGCCATAACCGTCAATGTATGGACACGGACGACATGTGGTTCCAGCAGGACGGCGCCACGTGCCACACAGCCCATTCTGCACGATCGATTTCCGGACATGGTCATCTCGCGCGGAGGCGATATCAACTGGCCACCGAGATCGTGCGATTTAACGCCTTTAGACTTTTTTCTCTGGGGCTATCTCAAGTCGCTGGTCTACGCCAACAAGCCTCTAAACACCGATGACCTCAAAGTCAACATACGCAACGCCATCGCTCAAATTGAGGCCGATATGTGCTCCAGAGTCATCGAAAATTGGACCTCCCGGATCCGGGCTACCAAACGGAGCCGCGGTGGTCATTTGAACGATGTTATCTTCCATACTTAATGGGGTCGAATACCCTTTCGAATGAAAAATAAATTTCGTTTCTACCTTACACACAACTTGTTTTATTCAATTTTAAAGTTCACGCGCCCTTATTGGCGGACCCTATATAAGGATAGAACAATATTTGGTAGAACAAGTGGAGCAATTTAAATAACTAGGAGTAGAAATCACAGAAGATGGAAAAATGGAGGGCGAATTAAGCAACAGAATAAACGACACAATAAAAATATACTATGCAATGAATAACATACTTAATAACAAAAAAGAGATAAGTAGAAATACAAAAATGAGTATATATAAAACAATTTACAGACCTATTCTAACATATGGAAGTGAGACGTAGAAGCTAACAAAGAGAGTTAAAAGTAGACTACATGCAATAGATATGAAATATTTGAGAAAAGTAAAACAAGTAACGAGAAGAGACAGAATAAAAAATAAAGACATAAGAGAAGAACTGGAAATTGAATCATTAGATAAGTTTATAGAAAGGAAACAACTCAACTGGTGGGGACACCTAATCAGGATGGAAAGCACAAATCAAACAAAACAAATTTGGGAAGCAAGAACAGGAAACAAAAGAGGAAGACGAAGACCAAGAGAAAACTGGGACAACAAAATAGAAGAAATAATAAACAATAAAGGAAAGACAATTAAACAAGCGAAGGAACTGGCGAAGAAAAGAAGAGAGTGGAAGGAGTTTGCAAATAAATAAAATAAAAGCATTGTAACTAAGTAATGTAAAATTCATAGCCTACACCGAAAGGTAAATGGCATTTTTGATAATATATATATATGATTTGTGTTTCGTGTCTAGTTATTTTATTTCATAGTTTTTTGTACTGGTTTTTTGTCTAGCGTATACAGAATTTTTAGTATTTTGTTTTGTAGTCGCTGTATTGGTATATTTTTAGCTGTAGGCTTTCCCTATATAGTTGATAAGTAATTAATATTTGATGTAAACAATGCAGGTTCTTTTATGTTTTGGGATATATTTTTGTATTTTCCATGGTGCTCCTATAGTAGTCGATTTCTTCTTTTTTATTTCATTTATGTGTTCGTCCTTCTTTAAATTCTTATTTATTTTAAGACCTAAATATTCCGTATCGTTGAATTGTTTTACAGTTTTCCCATTTATTTTGAAGTTTTATTCAAAATAAATGGGAAAACTGTGAAACAAGTCAACGATACCAAATAGTTAGGTCTTAAAATAAATAAGAATTTAAAGTTGTTGCGACTTTGTATTGAATATTATGTATTTGTTCTTCATTTATTGTTAATAAATTGTTAAAGAACCATTTTTCATGTTTCGATAGGCCTAGTTCGATCATTGTTTCTATTTCAGTTCGGCTATTTCCTATGTAAACTAGGCAAGTATCGACTGCGTATTTTTTTTGTTGCAAGGAGAGGAAATCCATCATGGACGCCCTTTTAGTAGGGCAGTGTCGGACTCCTACTGACTAAAACCTCTCCTCCTTGACGACTCTTTGTTAGGGACTGGTTCAATTCCAGAGGATTATTCCAGTCAGGGACATAAGCGAGGTAATCGCTAGATGAATTATTCTATTTACCGATCTTCCTGTGTAACGCCCTCCTCGAGGGGGAGCAGCGTCACCAAGGGGTTCACGGTGGCTCTTGGGAATTTTGGTCTAATTGAGTACCAATTAGAACATTTCGGGGCCTTCGATGTTTCACATCGATATCATATTTTGGAAAAGATATACCAGAGGGGGGATTATTGTCAAGTTTATCGTAAAAGGCTACTGCCGTCTCTCGGATGAACTCTATCACACTCGGCGTGGATGTTTCTCTATGAATTAGGGAGTTCCGCATGTAAGGCGGAGCATTAAGGACTCTACGTAGTGCAACGTTTTGGTGACGTTGTAGTCTCGCGATCTGAGAGGGTCTGCAGTAGCCCCATACGGGTGCAGCATAAGTCAGCTGTGGCCTAATGACCATTTTGTAGAATTTAACCCGGGTCTTATGGGCTAATTTTGGTTTGTTGTTAATCAAAGGCCACAGTTTTGACAGGGTCGCTTTTGCCTTTTGAAGGACATGTGAAATTGTTTTTGACCATTTTAGGTGTTGGTCGAAGATTAGACCGAGGTATTTAACCTCGTGTCGGATAGGAATTAATGAATCCCCAAAGGAAAATTCTGGGGAGTCAATAACTCGATGTTTGTTTTTGCTGAAGTGTACAGAGACACTTTTGTTAGGATTGATCGCTAGTCGCTACTTGTCCGCCCACTCCTCGTAAGAGTCCAGGGCCTTCTGGAGAGTATTCTCCAAGTGGGATGTGGAACGTCCCCTGTACAGAAGGGCAGTATCGTCAGCATATTGTGCGATCATGACCAGAGCCAGATTGGGTATGTCGCTGGTGTAGATATTATACAGGGACGGGGATAGGGCAGGGCCCTGTGGTACACCTGCTAATATCGGACGCTGAGTGGAGAACGAATTGTTCACCTTGGTACAGAACTTCCTGTTACGAATGAAGTCGTACAATGTCCTAATTAGGTATTCGGGGTACTCGAGCCCTATCATTTTATAGATAAGGCCGTCGTGCCAAACTCTGTCGAACGCCTTAGAGACGTCAAGGAATACTGCAGCAGTATCTCTTCTGATGGCAAAGCCCTCAGTGATGTACTCGGTCACCCTCAGTAACTGTTGGTTAGTAGACAGGCCCGCTCTGAAGCCGACCTGTGAGTCTGGTATTATTTTGTGGTCTTCAGTGAAGGCCGAAAGACGTGCTAGCAGGACCTTTTCAAGGAGCTAAGCAAACTGATTGGGCGATAGTTTTGGGGAAAAGTTGGTGATTTTCCCACTTTGAGGATACTGACTACGGAGGCCAGCCTCCATGCTGTTGGAAAAGTACCCAATCTCATTGAAGCATTGATAATGTCGAGCAGAGCGGTTCTACCCATTTGGCCGAGGTTTTTCACCATTAAGGTGGAGATTCCGTCATAACCGGGGGCTTTCCGGTTTTTGGGCTGCTTTATCAGTCCATCGAGTTCTTCCGGGGTGGCTGCTTCGCAGGTCCACACCCAGTCTGAATTATAAATGTAAGATCGGACGGATTTTTTGACTTCATCATGGAAGTCATCGCCTGGGTTTAGCGTGAATTGCCGCTCCAGGGAGTTGGCGAACGCTTCTGCTTTTTCTTCATCTGAGTAGGCGAGTCCTCTCTCGCCATGTAACGCATGGTTACAAGGTTTACCCCCACACAGAATGTGGGTGCTCATTAAATGACTCAAGTCGCTTTTCCCAACGCTCATTACGCAGGTCGCGTAATATGTCTCTCACCCGGCGAGCGAGTTTTCTGTCCTGGATGAGAGCCTTGAGCTCGGGGGGCATGTGGAGAGGATCAACCTGAGAGGATGTCCTGCTGGCTGTGGACTCTTTATGAGCCTTGAGGATGACCGTGGAGAGCCTAGAGACAGCTGCTTCAAGGTCAATCGTCGTATTTATGACAAAAAGAGGAACGATAGAATTTTCCACCTTCATCTTGTAATTAGGCCAGTTAGTGGTTTTAATCTCTCTAGTCGGGCTAGAGGCTCCGACTGCAATGTCTAAGAAGACAGGGTTATGGTCGGAGCTGAGCTCATCGGAAGACCAGATGTCGTAGTCCCAATTGACATTCGAGAGAACGGCTATGTCAAGCACATCAGGCAGAACGTTAGAGTCTCCGTGGAAAAAAGTAGGACTTACTGGGCCGACAGCACTGATATTCAAGTTCGAGTTGATGATGAACTGACGGAGGATTCTACCATTACGGTTGGTAAATCTACTGTTCCACTCCGGACTTTTGGAGTTCAGATCGCCCGCCATGATGGTTGGCATGTTGACATTAAAGACAAGATTTAGGTCGTCATGTGTGATCAGATGTGATGGCGAGTGGTATGCCGAGACGATTTTTAAATGACCGTGTTCTGTGTTAAGAACAATAGCAGTAGCGTTTAGACTCGATAGATTGTCGAGCGGGAGCTGAGAGTGGTCTAGCCCCCTCTTGATAAAGATGGCGGTACCGCCATGACTTGGGTCGTTGTTGTTGACCTGAAGGTATGTGGTATACCCCTATTGTCAAATCCGTGTTTTGTGCAGCCATTTGTGATTATCAAATGGAAGAAACTGCGTTGGCCAGTTAGTTGGCCGAGGCGAAAGCTGCAGTAACAGCAAACGCGATCGTAGCCCGTTCGGCGTCGGTGTGCACCATAGCCAGGAGCTTTTGAAGAAGCTCTTTTTGTTACTCTGGGGAACGAGGAGGGGGAGATGATGTTGTACCCGGCAGAGCTGGGAAGTCGGCATCAGAAGTAGTGAACTGTGCGTAGGATACGCCAGGGCGTCGATTGGCATTGGAAGCCTTTGAGGTCCTCTGAGAGGCCTGGGTGGGCTTGTTACGCCTAGAGTTGGCGAACATGGGGCAGCCACGATAGCTAGCCGGGTGCTCGCCTTCGCAATTACATTTATTGTTGATAAATTGTTAAAGGACCATTTTTCTCGTTTCGATAGGCCTAGTTCGATCATTGTTTCTATTTCAGTTCGGCTATTTCCTATGTAAACTAGGCAAGTATCGACTGCGTAAATTTATCAAAAATGATAAAAAATATAAATAGGATAATATAGAAAAATTATAATACTATTTAAGAACAGATAATATTATTGAAGAACCATTTGAATAAACTTCAAAAAGCAATTGCCTACTAATAAAAACATTAGAAAAGAATGATAAACAATTGATAATAGTCAAAAATGTAAAAATTTGTAAAAATAAACATTTTATACTTCATAAACAAAACAAAAAACAATTGACAGACTGAAGTTACTGATTTTTGCTCTTTATTGGTTTTGATTATTTTTAACGATTATCTAAAAACTTCTTTTTACGATTATTTCAATTTGGTTTTTGGCAATAACAATTCTAGAAATATAAACAAATAAATATCATGCAAGTAAATAAAAACAATTAAGATATATAAAGAAACATTTAAAAAATAATGAAAAGGCAATAGTTGACATTAACGCAGAAATTAATTAGTACATTTAAAAAATGCCAATAATAAATACAAATTTAAATTAATAAAAACATTTAAACAACTTAAACATAATATAGAAAAGTATTTATATTTAAAAGCAAAAAATATTTTTGAAAAAAACAGTAGATTAATTTTAAAAATAGCAATCCCCAAATAAATTATAAAAATAATTGAAAAAATAGAGACTATTTTTTACCACCTCTGTTGTTTTACCATATTCATAACTGACAATTTAATCAATTAATAATCGCGATCATTCAGGTAAAAAATAGTATAAGAATTTTGATTTTCTTGAATATAAACTATAAAGGTTATATAAATTGTTTTAAAAAAACTAATTGTAAACGATAATGTAATGGAGTTACAGAGAATAACCGTTCTAGACAATATCACGGAATTAAAACATATTATAAAGACCACATCATTAGTTTCTTATAGGTACATAGTTTATTAATTAAACTTAACTATTATATAGAAAACTGTTGTATCCACTATAATGCAAGGAAACATACATGATTTTATAAAAGTTGAAAAAGTTATATAGTAGTATGTTACAAACTATTTTTAGAGTCTCAAACATATTAGTTTTAGTGTGTGTGTTCTTAATTAACAATATGGATAACTTGTGTGGATAATATGTAAACTATTGTTATTTAAAAAAATAATAATGTTTGCATATTTTCTATTATTTTATTGAATAATTAATCTATATTTAACTGAAGTTGAAAAAGACATATGTTCTTTATAATTTTAACTGTAGTATATCTGGTCCTTTAATTTATTTTTTGTGTCATGGATGGCAACTAAATATTTATTTCCAGCAAACCCTCTAATATTGTAGACGAATTAATGATATGTGATTAATGTTGATAACGTATCCAAATGATCAAATCAGTAATAATAAAAAGTATTCTAGCGAAAGTAATATCATCGATCCAATTAGGGTATGTAATAACCGACGATAACTTAATAAACTAACCCTGCCCACCCCCTCCACGTTGAGGACCCAACATAAAAAGTTCATCGCTCGTGTAACGATAATACAATGAATAATAACCTCATGAGATCGTTATTCTGCAGGCTGCAGGAACGCCGCCGAAGTCTATTCTGGCGGGGCCATAAATCAAAAGTAAATTTATAAATCTGGAACAATGCACCGAGATACCCCATCAATCATTAATTACCCTCCGGATACGCAGAAAAAATGCGGCGGCAATAAAATTCGCGCGACTCTCTAGTTGCTTAGCACATAGTACCGAGTGCATGCACGAGCCTGCCCACCATTGCGGTATTCAATTTTGAATTCTTTTGTGTTGCAATGATAAGTATCTATGTACTGACAACGTGGGAGATTAATAGCCACTCGCTGGACAATGTTGAATAGAAGAGTAGAATGCACAGCTTTATTGTCTATGTATTAAATAAGTATCATGTGTGCATGGCTTACAGAATACATTGTGTCTTTCAATACCTACGTACACTTGTTAAAATAATTGCGTATGGATTTTTGCCCTTTGATATTGTATGATACTCATGATTGAATGTCCAATTGACCCTCCATATTTCAAATTAGTGATAGTGGCTTTGGAACAACTTGTTTGTATAGCTTGAAACAATTTACAGTCTATATCTGTAGCGTTCAGATGATTGATTTCCAAGAGAATGCTTTACGCAATACTTTTATTTATAGAACTCCAATTCCACCCGAAAGCTTTTCCATTTGTTAACTTCTACACAAATGAATATACCATACGAAAATGCAAACTTACAGATCATCTAAAAAAAAATATTAATTTCTCTCAGTATTAAATAAAGGTAACAAGGAGAAGTTTTAAACCAAGAACTATACTATAATTATTATATTTATTATAAACCCTTTTTCTCGTAGAAAATTCTTATTACTTAATAAATTTATTTTTTCATCTAAGTAATCTATACTATGATAGACTATTATTTTGTTTATCAAATTACTCATGTAATCGTTGTTTTATTAAATTTCAGAACAAAATAATAAATAAAAGTAAATATTTTTTATTATTTACATAATATATTTTATGTTAATACCATCTTGTAAGCAATTCCTGAAAAAAACTATTTTTACACAATTATTTTAAATCATATTTTATTACATTGAAGAAACAAATATTTCACAATTTTTTCTGCGATTAAATTTAAGTTTGTTGAATAAAATAAAAATCAGAAGTAGTAAGAGTAGAGAGGGAGACAATCCTGGCGAATAATCCTTCCGACATGGAATCCATAGATCAAGGGCCATCCTGCCGGGACAGAGTTGCCCGACGGGATGTGGATTTATGATATATGATCCCGTGGAATTGATTTTCCGAATGATAAATGAACGGAACATGTGTTGGCTGCGGCTTCGATCTCGCCATCCACACCACGGAGGGGATTTATTACGAAGACTCTCCGCCGACTCTCTACCGAATGATTAATCTAATTAATATAATTTCGATGACGGCGTGATTGGAAAGGGTCCGGAATTATACCCACGCAAATCGCACCCCCCGAATTTATAATAGAGAAGTGAGTAAGCAAGTTCCTGCCTTTTTATTCGCGATGAAACATTACTCCAAATTTGCAACTAATGGGTAGTGGAATGGGGGGCATTAAGGGCGTTTGTTTGTGCCTTCTATTCCGTCACGAATTTACGATTTAATTCAAGTAATATAGAGAGGGTGAATTTGAGATATTCAAATCTAATTTTTACACAATCACTTATTGTTAGACTATTTTAAAATAAATTACCTATCTTTGTTAACATAACATACATTAACAAAGTAAGTGTTTTAGTGGTACTATGACAAAAATCAAACATATAAAATTCTCCCATTTGTCAATAATGAGCCCTTATTACAATTCGAATCTCGTAAATTAAAACTTTTTTACGGTTTAAATGATATTCAACATCACATATTTTAAACTAGTGTTAAGTATTAATTAAAAATATTTTATCAAATCCATCAGGTAATAACAAATTTTATACTGTTTTTTTTTTCTTTTACTGGCATAAAAAGGCGTAAAAACTTTTATACTGACCATCAAACCCACAAGTTCTTTCAGCTGAAAGATAAGTTGTTAATATTTGTGGTTTTATTACAGTAGCAGACGCTTAATTAATCTGATAGGAATATTAAGTAAGGGTATATATACATAACGTTCTCTAGATTAATAAATATTCTTTGATTACAGGACGGGTTTACGGCACTTTGAGACTGCAGTTAAAGTTTTACGTTCCACCTTCGTCAATCTTAATTAAGAAGACTTGGAGAGGATTTTTTTTTATCAGGGGCTTGCATCAAATTCGTTGCTGGTGTTACCAGAGGTACAATAATCTAGTAGTTTATTCTTTTAATAACGAACGGAGATATTTTTATGGTAATAATCTAATCCAAATATAAATTTACAAATTCAAAAAATAAGTTATAATTATTAAATTATATATAAATATTGCATAATATAATTTTTCTATTTATTTATATCTACCCTAATAAATTTTGACTAAATTACCGATATATTATTTTTGGAAATAATAAACATAAACTTTAATCACGTTATAGAGAAACAAGCGCTTAGATTAAACTGAAAAGAAAACGATTACAATTTTAAATAAACGTTTTAAAAATTTTAAATTTAAGAAAGTAACTCTAAAATTTATAAAAAAAATCACTGAGTTGATTGATCTGATTAATATTTCTTAGAAATTGTACAACTTTTGACCTAGTAAACACTATATTTGAAGTAATTAATATAATTTTGCAGTCATTACAGTCTCACAGATAATTTTTGCCGTAATGTTTTCTTTGTAAATTAATATTTACTTAATATTAGAATTTGCGTACCTATGGTTTAGTATTATTAGTTTACGAAATGAAAACCAAATTATAAGGATCGAAAGTCTCGTAAAACAAAAAATAACTATATATTTTCCAGTGCAGATAGATGTTTATTTTCTACTATAAAAAAAGTTTCATATTTTTTTCAAATAAAAGTTAAAGATAATCATTATTTGAACAACTTTTCTTAAACAGATTATGTTTCGGTTTTTGAGAAAAAAGAAATTATTCAGTAAAAAAGTAGAGTAGTCACTTTATAAATAATTGTTGATAATGATAAATCGAGTAATTTATTAAAAAATATTATGGTCACGTCATATTTTACTAGAAGAGTGTTGGAATGCTGCTGAGCGACATCTGTCTGTTGTTAAAGAAATCCATGTTGTTTAGTGTCTGATTTTACTTTAATTTATTTGTGAACACCATAGATCTGAAGCTTTAATATAATGTAATTCACGAGACTTCAATGTGGAGTTAGTTTTTAAATGGTACTGCGACAGTTTTGGCTTAATAGTATACCCCCCGAAGACTTTACCAAAACGGATTGAACAAATCATTAAATTAATTAACAAACATGACTATTTCAACTCAAAAGCTTTTACTTTTATAATTATTTAATTACCTTCTGTTATGATCTTTTTTTCACGTTTTCCTTAATTATTATTCATTTTCATTTTGACAGATTGATTCTGAGCCCTTTTCCCTTTCCCTTTCCTTATATGAACTATTTCTTTTGTAAATGTCTATTATCTTCTATTATTTAATTTCTCTTTAATTTGTAATAACAATTCTAGATTAAAATTATAAGACGCCAAACTTTTAGTGAAATATAGTTCACCGGAATTGGATTAACAGATTTTTAACAATATGATATATCCTCAGTTCTGGAATACATTTTACTCTTTAAATGAATTAAACAACGAATGCATTAACTATTGTCCCGTTAAACTTTGCTTTATTTATATTTTCTAGCTACAAGTATTTTACTTGTATTTAGTGTCTGTAAGAAATGTTACATTTAATTACACCTTGATTTGATTGTCTTATTTTTTTCACTTCTCTTCCGTATTCCATTAATTTTTGGTGAATCAATTTTTCGCACTTTATCTTGTCATATTTGAGCCTTGCTATTCTTCCGTCTATTTCCATCATAATGCAGTTATCTAAATTTAAATCTGACTACACGATGATCAGAATTATATACTCAAATTAATGAGATTATTATAAAAATAATAATATATACTTTAAATACATATATGCATCTAAATTAAGATGCAAAGCTCCATAAAACCTTATAAGCAGTGAAGCCTATTATTTATTTAATTATAAATATATTTGTACTCCTTTCTAACAGAGTAGCACGAAATTTACATTATTAAATATGAAAATATACTTAATTGAAGGAACTTCCACTCAAACTCCTGATTATATACCATCTATACTGCTGCAGAATACCGCCTGTAGTATCGTTTCATATTTATAATGCTTGAATAAAGCATATTTTAGTCTTTTGCTAGACTTATTTTAATGACATCTGTTGTCATTGTCAAAATTATAATATACAAGTTTTTGTTTTTTTAATATTTATATTTTCAAATATTGATTTAAAAATTAACTTATAAAGTCCTAATAATTTAAAAGAATATCTGAATATTATACATAAAACCGATAGCAAACTAAAAAATATAATAACTTAAGAACGTCAACATTTAAAACTTGATTAAAACACTAACACTTTCTTCACAATTAATTTTTATTTCGCTAGATGAATATTTCGGGTACTATGCACCCATTATCAATAGCTTATAACTATTGGTAATGGGTGCATAGTACCCGAAATGTACATCTAGCGAAATAAAAATTAATTGTGAAGAAAGTGTTAGTGTTTTAATCAAGTTTTAATTAAATCTTCACGTAACTCAACAACAAATTTCTATATGAAAACGTCAATATTTACCTACCCTACATTAATATAGCATAGTCTAGTTAACTTAATCTAGCTGAACTTAACATTTGTAACTCAATTTTAGATTAGATTAATTAACTAACAAAAATATAAAATTTGAATAAATAAATCTTTATATGTATCTGTAAATTAGTTTTTTCAATGTTTAAAAAAATAAATGGTACACAAGATAAGCATCTGCTAATAATATTTAATGCCATTTCATTTGAAACTTATTAAAATCACATATTATAATATATTTTAGCTTTAGAAAAGTAAAACTAAAATACATTTAAAAAGTAATTACCAATGATATAAATGGTCTAAATGATTCTTAAGAGATATTTTAACATTGAATTAAATTTAACCAAAAATATATACGTTTTAATAAATCTATGAAGTATTTATTAATTAAGTTACTCAACAAATACATAGTAATAAATACAAACAGATATTCTAAAATTATTTAACAATGTTGTTTAATGGTTTACAATTAAAACAATCAATTGATAGAATTTATACAAACTCTAAATAGGTGTTTTATTGAGTGATTCGTGTTATTTTAGTTGCGAATAATGGCCAATTTAGGCTTTCATGTCATAAAATAGATTCCTTTTTTTCTTAATGAATCAAAGGTAGTGTGTCAGCCTCAAGAAACGATGGAACTGCAGGGTCAGAGTCAGTCGAGATCTGTGGTTGTTACTTGTTTAGACTTTCTCCGTGTCAATAACATTGTTGTAGGCAATGAAGAAAAAGTAGTCTTTTCAGTCAGGCATGATGTTAAGGCTGGCATTACAGATACCTATGATGGACATCAAGACCATGTTACTGGAATCAGTATGAATGCTGTGTAAGGTGGTATTTACTTTTCACACATGTTCCTCATATCGTCTTTTAATTAGACTATCAAACTATGGAGTTTAAAGGAGACCAAGTTAGTATATTTTTAGACAATAAGGATTTTGTATTGGATCTAGCATGGTCACCAATGCATCCAGCCGCAAATAATGGTGTTCATAGAGATGGTAGATTATATCTTCGGAATCTCACAGAAGGACCAGCTGCTGAAGTTACAGTAGAAGAAAACACAGCATTGACTAACTATCTGATCTATGCCTTATTGTTGGAGATAATATGGGAAAACTATGGGTGTATGATATTGCTTAGAATTTTTCACACCCATGTTATGACGAATAGAATAAGTTCTTGTATAACACAGGGGCTATGGAGTAACTGAACCTAGGCATCTTTAATACTCATTATCAAGTATGAGCTATTTAACCTCCTCAAATTTACGATAAAAATGGAATCTTCTACATAGAAGAATTAATAGGGTTTAATAGGAAAAAGAAACTAGTTTCATCCCTTTGAATGATAATTATACATATTAGGCGACGAAGTAACTCTTTATTGAATATTTATGCAGTTGTACTAGTAATTTTAAGTAATATTTTCTTTTAAAATATTATGTACTAATTTTCGGTCAGACCTCATAAGTTAATAACTGTAACAACAAATGCTTCTGGAACATATGAAAGTAACCAAAAATTGTAATTATTTAAACTATACATATACACATAATAATCCAAATAAATAAAATAAAAAATATTTCATCTTATCCAATTCCTTCTAGTATATCCTAAGGTTTTGTAACAATAGATTTACTACTCCTTAAGGTAAAAACATTTCGTATTCGTTTCGATCGTGTGTTGTGTTCATGGTTTGGATAAAATAAAGTAGTTTTCTTTAAAATAACTTGGCTATAGGGATAAGAGCATGATATAGTATTGTCATATGTGTGATAGACAGTATGTCTGCAAGCTATTTAAATTTGTAAAGCATCATTCATAATTTTCTAAAAGTATTTGTAATTTGTATGTCCCATTTGAAGTCTATATTATTACCTAAATATCTAACACTTTTTGGCTATAATACTTGTTGTTGAGTTTTGGTGTTCAATTTTCAGTGGGTTGAGAGCTGATAGATACTTGGCATAGGCTGAAAATACCATGTAATTAGTTTTTTGTGTATCTATAGTTAAAAGATTTTTACTGAAATATATGCATTAAGTCATTATCCAAATTTTCATGCAGTTTTTCAACTTGTAGACTTATAATAAATTACAGGGTCATCGGCATAGGATATTATGCTACCTTTCGTTCGAATTGTAAATAGACATTCATGTATATACAACCTGCTGTAGCCTGTTTTTATTTTTACACATTGTCTTCTAATTGGTAAATAGATTCTGAATAAGTTTAAAGTGGCTCCTCTAATTCTATACATTTCCATTTTGTTGAGTTATATTTTATGATTTTAAAAGCTTTGGCTAGGTCTATAAACACTGCCAATGCTGGATTTTTTTCATCAACTGCTCTATATATTTAAATAAAACACTAGTTTGGCACTTTTTTCACTTGGTTTATTAATCGATAGATGTACATTTTGGTGACTAAGTGACCATTATCAATGGCTACTCGGTTTACAACCAAGTGAAAAATGTACCAAACTAGTGTTTTATTTAATTATAAACATTTTCACTTAAAATTCAACAAGGCTCTATATTTCTTTGATGTAAAGTGAGCTACTGCATCCTTAGTTAACATATTCTTCCTAAACCCGAATTGTGATGAAGATATAATAATGTATTTATCATAAAAACTGACTAACCTGATTTTTATTGCTTTTCGATAATTTATTACCTCTTAAATAGAAAAAACACGAAAATATATTCGTAAAATCTACAACAAATGAGTCTTATTAAGACTACAAGAACAAATCACTTTTGAAACAACTACTTCTCTAGCTAATACTTCGACAGACATTGAATAATACAAAAGTAATTTGCGTGTTACAAAATAGCAAGGCTATCAAAGCAACACTAGTTTGAACGTATTTCTTTCTGTAAAATGAACTAAAAATGATTGAATGTACGTTAAAATAGTTTGTGAGTGACTATACTATGGTAATTTGGAAAAAGAAATGAATTTAGGTTGATGTAATTAAAAATATTTTTCCAAATTATCATAGTATAGTCACTCACAAACTATTTTAACGTACATTCAATCATTTTTAGTTCATTTTACAGAAAGAAATACGTTCAAACTAGTGTTGCTTTGATAGCCTTGCTATTTTGTAACACGCAAATTACTTTTGTATTATTCAATGTCTGTCGAAGTATTAGCTAGAGAAGTAGTTGTTTCAAAAGTGATTTGTTCTTGTAGTCTTAATAAGACTCATTTGTTGTAGATTTTACGAATATATTTTCGTGTTTTTTCTATTTATTAGTGAATTATCTACAACGTAAAGGACTTATATATTTTATTATTATTACCTCTTGTTTAGAACCGCTTTTATGTAAGGGTCTAATAACCGCTTTCTTGAATAATACTGCTTAACTTGTTGTAGGTATTCTACTTTTAAATTGTCAAATCCCGGTGCTTTATTTAGTTTCAGCTCCTGTATAAGTTGTTGTACCTCAAGTTCAGTTACTGGCGAGATAAATAGTGATTGTCCATTTTGTATTCTCTAACTTTGTTCATCTGTTGTTTTTATTTGTCTAGCCATTGTGTTCCTAATTTTAATGTAGTGCTCATTAAAATATTTAGCTATTTCTTTTTGGGTCATTATAACTTTATTGTCTAGGTCATTCTATATTGTATATATTTTTGTGCTAGGTTTTGATTTATTTGTTAAGTTATTTACTGTATTCCAAAGATTGGCGGTGGAATTCAAGTTGTTTTCAACAATAAAACAAGTTTTTTGCTTTTAATATAAGTGTATTAGTCGAATTCCTTAGTTTATTGTATTCTTCCCTTAATTGAGGATTTTTTTTTGTTTTCACACATTAATATAATTTTTCCCTTCTATTTATAGATGTAATTAGTCCATGTGTGATCCACTCCTTCGTTTTAGTATATTGTTTTCTAATGATCGTTGTGGTAGAATTTTTAATAGATTCCGTAATTAATTGAATGAAATTGTTGGTTACAATGTCTAGATTTATTTCATTATAAACTGTAGTCCACTTTTCCTTACCAAGTATCGACACAAACTTTACCCGGTCTATTTTACTTGCCATAGTTTTTACTGTTTTAAATTTGTGAAGTAATGGTAGAATTAAAACATTTTTTGTGGTGTAGTTATCAGTAATGTTTGATTTTATAACTGCGCGTATTGTTTTAATCAATTCGTTGTTTTCACTGAAGAAAATATAATCCGATGATACTACTTGATGTAGTGGTTTCTCTTGTAGAGGTATTTATGAATGAATAATCCATATTCATTCATTGACATTAAGTATTCTTGACAGTCTATATTATTTGTTTGTTCGATGTTTATAATGATTTAGTAATTTTTGACAATGCTTAATAGTAAGCCCGCAATTATCTAGTCTACGTTAATCCAATCTAATTAAATAAAGAAAATATGAAGTTTAATTAACTGAGCTTAATAGAGAATTATTTATTTGTCAAATACAATACAATTTTTATAAATCAGGCGAAAGAGATGATCGTGGAATATCAACAAAGTTGTTTCAATCGAACTGAGTTGGATGTGCAAAAATTTTCTTATTAATGAGAAGCATGGAAAATGGCCTCTTTTCATAGTTTATATTTCTTTTTTAATAAATCAAAGGCAGCGCCTCAGAATTAAGAAAATCTTGTCCAAATTATATTATTTTCTGGTTTATTTTAAAGATCAAGAGGGGCGGGGGGGGCCTCTGTATTTAATATTTATTACCGATATTTGACAATCAATAGATTACTTGTTATTTGAAAATGAAAACACTTTTTAAAAGGAATTAACAAAAGAAGGTTGCAAATTGCTGAAAATAATAAAGGCTCAGTGTAACGTTGATGTTATAATAATAATAATAATAATAATAATAATAAGCCTTTATTTCTCAACAGACAATTAGGTCCAATTACAGAGAAATATACATATAACAGGGCCATAAATTTACAAAAATAAGTACAGTTTATACAATGATAAAAATAATATACAATTAGAGCAAAAAACAAGTTAACAACACAGTAAAAGTCAGTAAACATCAGGCATTAAGCATTAATTCTAGAAATTATATTAATGCTAGTTTAAGATTCGACCTAAAGTTATTAATATCCGAGCAAAAAATATCTACATGATATTGTACTTCGTGGTAATATCTCACCATTTTATGTAATGGCGAATGCTTATGATGAGTTGTGCGTGGAATATCCAAAAAGAATGTTTGATTGCTACGACTGTTATACCTAGGAATTTTGAAATAAAATTGTAACAAAAGATCAGGGTTATCAGTGATTCCGTGTATGTGTTTATATAAGGCACAAAGTACCACAAATCTGTGCCTATCAAATATTGATGGCATATTAAATTCCAAAAGAAGTTCACTGGTTCTAATATTATATCCTGGATAGCAGTTATACTTACAATAGTACAAATATCTTAGGAAACGCTTCTGCACTCTTTCTAAAAGATTTACATTAAGTTTACACCTTGGGGTCCACACAGCCGCACAGTAATTTAATTTACTTAAGATAAATGCTTCGTAAAGTCTAACCGCTGGCGTAATACTAGTGAAGTCTTTACAATTTCTGGTGATAAAGCCGAGTAATTTATTGCATTCAGAGATCGATATGTTTACTGAAAGATAGCTTGCTGTCAAAATATATACCAAGGTCTTTAATCGTATTTTCGCGCTTTAAAGGAGTATCCCGAAGGATATAGTTACAATGTAAGGGTTGTAACAGGCGATGATATGATACAACAAAGCATTTCGAAGTATTAATCTCTAATCCATTAGCGGAGCACCAATCAAACATACATTCTAAATTACTTTGTAAAACGACACAGTCACTAGCAGTAGTTATTTCATTATACAGCTTGATGTCATCTGCATACAAGAGATAATTACAGTTAAATACTCTATAAATATCATTTAAATATATAACGAACAAAAGTGGGCCCAATTTAGACCCCTGGGGAACACCACTTTTGGCTATATATAAGTTAGAACTAAAACCCGAATAATATACACATTGACGTCTATCCGAAAGGTATGAGCAGATGGCATTTATGATGGTTCCATTAATGTTATACTTAGATAAGGCCTGTATCAGCTTATCATGTGGCATCCGATCAAAAGCCTTGCTTATATCAGTGTAGATAACGTCAACCTGCTTACATTGGTCCAGTTTTTCAGAAATATATTGTGTAAAATTTAATAAGTTTGAGACAGTTGATCGCTTCTTGATACATCCATGTTGTTTCGGGCTAAGAAAAGGAGGTACCGCATTATAAATTAAATCGTATAGTATGGCCTCAAAGATTTTAGAAAAATTAGAAACAAGCGAAATAGGTCTATAGTTTTCCATACAATTTCTATGTCCATTCTTAAAGACAGGTGTTACTTTAGATAGTTTCCATATTTCCGGAAATATACCATTAGCTAAAATTAAATTGAAAATATAAGATAGCGGTTTGGAAAACGCATTGGCACAATCCTTCATAAAAAAAGCCGGAACATTATCGGGTCCCATAGTCAATTTAGGTGACACAGCTTTTAAGTAACACATCACTAAATCATCCTTAATCTTTAAATTTCCCAACAAAGTGGAAATGTCATTACTATTCGTACTGATGTCATAAGCCGTGGTGGTATTTGCACTAAACACTTGGCTAAATTGATCGGCGAAACCTTGAACAATATCTTCTGAGGTAGTTAAACTAACACCATTCCTTTTCATGGATCCAGGAAGTCTTGTTTGCTTTTTCCGTTTATTAACAAACGACCAGAATTTCTTAGGGCATTCAGCTATATTATCTTGTGTTTTCTGGATATATTCCTTATAGGCACGTCGAATTTGTCTCTTGAGAGAGTCCCAAATTTCTCCAAAACGAGATCTTCTGTCACTGAAAGAGTTTTCTTTCAATTGATGGCGAAGTCTCTCTTTCTGCTTGACCATTTTAATAATTTTCGATGTATACCAAGGTGGATATGTAACGTGTTTTCCTCTGGGTAGAATTTTGGGTATATGTTTGTCAAATAAGGAATATAGGATGTTATAGAACTGAGAACATGCATCATCAACATTAGATTTTTCATATAAAAAAGACCAATCGACAATAAGAAGATCCTGATATAATAAGTCCAGGCGGGCTGCTTTAAAATTATATTATTTAGGCGGACTGGCATGAGAATGCGACAAAAAGTTAATATAATTTAGAAAAGCAAGTTCGAAAGTCAATGCAGGATGATGTAAATCTTCGGCAGTCAATATTTCACTCGCTTTCTCAACGGTACAATGAAAAGCCTCGGGAATATTTATCAGATCTAGTACTCTACCTCTATCATTGCATACGGAGTTACATTGTCTTAGGTTAACTAATGAAAGAAAATTCGTGAGCGTTGACACTTTGCGACACGATTCACACATACATAATAGTTTGGTAAGTTGAAATCACAGCAAATAATTAAATCATAAGTTCCAAAATGCTCCGAAAGATGCTCAAATAATGTCATATAATCATCATTACAGGTATTTGGAGGAATGTAAAGACATATAATAATGTACGTTTTAGCCTGAAGGGTAATTGATGCCGCGACAATGTCAATGGTAGTTACTGGTGAAAAAATAGAAAGCTGTTCTGACTGAATTTCGTTCTTAATTGCTATTAAAGCTCCTCCACCTTTACAATGTTGTCTGTCTGAACGAAAAACGTTGAAAGTGTCCGGAAAGAGTTCACTATTAAGCACGCTATTTGTTAGCCACGTCTCCGTAAGAAGTACCATGTCATAACTACATATTCCCACATTATTATAGAAAGATAAAGTTTTTTATTTGAGGCCTCGGACATTCTGATAATAAACTGAAGTGTAAGTCTGTTGAGAACGAGTTAGTTTTTTCTTTCGACGTTGAGTTTAACAATTTTCGGCACTCCATGGAAAAACTTTATAGATAAATTTTGTTCACCTTCGGCAATTCGTTGAGCCATATTGTCTTTCAGTTCTTTTAGATACATTTGTTGCTGCGGTGTGCGATCAGACTGGATATTGGTTTTACAATTATAATTATCTTATCTTCAATATCTAAAAATGCAAAAAAAGACAGTTCTTCTATAAGTTTAGAAGAGGGAATAAAAACAATATATACTAATAATAACATAATCTTGGAAGTAGCAAACGAAATTAAAGACGCAACGATTACTTTCAATAATAAATTACTATTTTTGCAATCATACTAAAGTATTTGTAATCGATTTTCAGGATGCTCACATTATTAAACTGGTCATTTTTGCATTTGTTCGGTCACATGTTCTTCTTGCGTTTCGTAGCTAACTCAAAAAATGTTTATTAAATTTATTAGAAAATATGCAGAATAACGTTTTTAAATCAGTCGCATTGGACACACATAAAAATATTCTCTAATAAGGGATTTTATTTTTTAATTCATTCCTTATCAATCAATCAATCAATCAATCATTTATTCACGTAAGCCACCATTTACAAAAGATACAATATTGCTAGAGCATACATTTGAAGTGGATGTGAACGTCATTAAAAAAGTAAATAATCTTAGTCTATATAATAAAATTATACTAATAGTAAATAAAAACATATTAAAAGGTTAAAATCAAGAAACAAATTAAAAATATAAAATAAAATTAGCGTAAAACATTATACATATACAAATACGATACAAATTAAAATCTTTAAGAAAAGTAAAGAGATTTAGTGCATTATAAAAAGTCAACTGGTTATAAATTCACTAAAATTATAGAAACATCTTTCAGTTAGATGTTCCTTTAATTTTGCTTTGAATTGACTAAGTCGGGTACATTTTTTAATCTCATCTGGTAGTTTGTTAAGAACTGCGCCGCACATATATATTGCTGTTCTCTCATAGAGGGTAGTTTTATGTCCGGTAACTCGCACGTTAGAGCCTTGCCTTGTGTTATAATTATGCGTGTTATTGTTTTTTATAAAAACTTGATTATTATTATAGGCATATACAGCACATTTGTATATATATACACTTATTACTGTTAGTATTTGATTTGCCTTAAATATATCCCGGCATGATTCGGTTTTCCGCCGGCCAAATATTAGCCTCAGAATGCGTTTTTGCGCTACAAATACACGAGTTATATCGCCCCTCCCCCATGCTAGTATGTTGTAAGTTATATGAGAGTGTGCCATGGCGTAGTATATTTCTATCAAAAAACTGTGACATATTTTATTTTTAAGCTTCAATATGGCATAGTACGCACTACTTAACTTCGACGCAACGTGATCTATTTGCGCATCCCAGTGTAAATTTTCCTGAATATAGGATCCTAAATATTTAACACAGGACGAACGATTTTCTATTGAAAATTCAGGTGATTTTCTATTATAAAATAGCAATGCATTCGTTTTGTCCGTGTTAAGGAGCAAATTATTTTTGTTGCACCAGTTTCGCATTTCGTTCGTTCGTTATGAAAACCAGAATATATTTAATTGTTAACCACGCTCCTGCTTCTTTGTTCTTAGTGTGCGTATTATTTAAGAAAAATAACCAAAGATAAATAAATACAATAAATAAATATATTTTATTTGATATTTTTTTTTATTTTTTATAAACTTTATTGCTCCCATTATTATTTTATTATTTATTTATTTATTCTTTGTCACACTTGCTTAAAAAACTGGTTATTACAAAATATATATAAAATATTTAAAACATACAAACAAATTTTGACAACAAGTTGAAGGGCGAAGTTCATCTTGTAAAATGTTCTTCCACTCAAACCCACAGATGTCCATTCCTTCACTTATTTATAAAACTGGAAATCAGCTTCAAATACACTTTTTATTTATTAAAATGCTTGTATTTCCCAATTTTTTGGGATATGTTTACAACGAATTGTCATTTTGACAAATATACGTTGATATATCTACAAAATCGAGTTTGATAAAAAATAAAATAAAAGTTTTAAAAAAAGTAGTTATTATTAGACAAGTTTCGGACTGGAAATAAAACATAATACATTTACAATTGTTTTAAAATAAATTAGTTTAGTGCAGGTATTTGTATTTTAACGATTTGTAAATTATAAAAATACAATTAATAGCACTTCGAAGTCAGGTTATGCGTTAGGTTATGAACACAAGGATCGAATGATTCATAGCTGGACTAAGTTCATCTAATCCAAATATTTGATTCATAATTATAAAATTTATTGTCGTTCGTGTTGCTATTGTTTTCGGTGAGCATTTCAGAAATTACCGCCATTAACTAGGGTAGGTCTTTCTGTCATTGATTTCGATTGTGAAATTGTTGCCTTTGAAGCGAGAATTTCAGTTGAAATTTCTCGCGCGAATGCCTTGACGACAGACGGCCGTAATTATACCTCCAAATTCGCGGAATATGCACCGAAAAATGCGATCTGTTGTGGTTGAGGCGTAATTAAAGAAATCCTTTGCCTTACTGGAACAACTCAGTCACTTAGCTCTTTGTGTCCGCGGGCCGCAGCTCGAATTAATGAAGTCATCTCTTTTAATTGCCGCAAGATGTTTTGTGCCGTAAACTGTTGTTAATTTCAGCAATGTCTTAATAAATACCATTAGAGTGCCGCTTTTCTTCGAGATTCGTTACACTAGCGTAATAATATTCAATTTGATTATGTGTGTATTATCTTTTTTAAGAGTGACGAGATAATAACCAAAGAGTGGTATTTTTTATCTAAGTTTGCACTCTATCAAGGGCGTTTCCAGCTAACTAGCTTAGGGGGGGTAATTTAAAAAAAAGAAAAAAACGAAAATATTTTTATAATTCCATAAATACAAAGCAATCAACTTAAAATAATGTAATTTATATAAAATAGACTATTATATAATAATAAAACATAATTCTATTATTTTTAAATAAAATCAAAATAATATCAAACCCAAAATAAATCTAGAACATATAAAAACATAATAAAACATTCTGAAAATTTTGAAACAGATTATTGTAACTAAATTTATTAAAAATCACTAGGCATTATTGTGTTAAAATTGAATAAATTCATCGTGTCTTTATTAAATCTGTATTGCAGATCTGTAATAATATTATTCAGGAGAGGTAAATATATATATATATATATATATATATATATTAATTCGATAATGAACCATGTGTATACAAATGTCCATAAAAAGTAAATTGGTAGTGTTAAAATATATAAAACTAAATTGAAGTGGGGAATAAAGTAACAAATGAGTTCAAAAAGAGACAGAGATATTGAGAGCCCTGAATATGGATTCCAAAGTTTCCAAATGAAACAAAACGTTGTAACAACACCAAAAATAAAACAAAGGAATATAAAAACATGGACAAAACTCACGAAAAAGGCAAATCTAAATATAGCTAACAACGATGTGGAAATGGAGGAACTAAAGAGCATGTTTAAAGACTTGATGAGAGAAATGGCAAAAAAACTCAGAAAAACTAAAAGAAGAGATGAGAAAAATAGTAATAAAGAAGAGAAGTGGGAGCTAGAAAAGCAAGAGATGTTGAAAAGAATCGACAAACTGAAAAAAAAGTGGAAAAGTAAGAACAGCAAATGAATAAAAAATAATATAATAATAACAGGCAAACCAATAACAGATGTCGAGAATTTCACATTATATAGAGAAAAACAAATAATACGTGTCGAAGTTGGGACAAGGGAAACAAAACAACAAATAATGAGAACTAAAGGAAAATAGAGAAATAGCAAGAGAAAAAAAAGCAAAAGGAAAGATACCGAAAGATAACAATTAACGGTGTGGAGTACGAATAAGAAGCAAATAAAAAACAAGACATCACAGCGAGAAAATGGCACAAGAAAAAAGTTAAATACAATAAAAATAGGAATATGGAGTGTAAGAATTATCAAGGAAATTAATATAAGAAATTAAAAAAACGGAAATAACATAATATACGAAGAGGGAGATATTAATGGAAAAGTAGGGCACGATAACAAAGGAAAAAAATTAGAAAAAGCACATAAACATTTCGTAAATCTACAACAAATTACTTATTGAAACAAATACTTGTTTGGCTAATATCTCGATAGACATTGAATTATACAAAAAAAAGTAATTTAATAGCATGGCTATCAAAGCACTATTAGTATGAACGTATTTATTTCTGCCAAATAAACTAAAAATTATTGAATGTACGTTAAATAGTTTGTGAATGTTTTCGTGTTTTTTTCTAATTATTAGTTAATTTTCTACAACATAGGGATTTTAATACATTTTTATTAGGGCAAAAAAAATATGCAGGAGAAAGTATAGAGATGAGATCAGAAACGAAAATGGAATTGAAAAAGCGTATGATGAAACTCCATAACACATTGAAATAAAACAAAACAGTTGGGAGGGTTTTACATTTATTGTTGAACACTTCAACATGTTTCGCCACACAGTGGCTTCATCAGGCAGATGAATAATTATATTATTTATTTCAATGGAAAAATACCTATAGAATTATGTATAGCAAACAACCTCATTATAGCAAACACAAAAGTGAAACACATAAGTGGCTCACCCCAGGAAAGCTCTGGAACAATCACTATATAAAACAATCAGAGAAAGAACAACAGGTGGTGGTCAGAAGAGGTAAAAAAATTTGTAAAAACAAAAAAAAAAGATTATTGGAAGACTTACATAAAAACAAAGAAAGAACAAGATTACCGAAGATATAAAATAGTAAAACATAAAATCAAGATAGAAATAAGCAATCCTGGGAGCAGTTCGGTAAAAATTAGATCAACAGCTGAAAAAAGGACAACATGGATTTAAAAAAATAATAGAAGCAATCAAGACTTAATATACATAACGAGACAACTAACAAAAATTAATTACACATATGCTTCATCGACCTAAAATACTATATTATTGAGTAAGAAGAGAGGACATATGGCATATACTTGAAAAAAGAAGGATAAAAAGAAGCATAATAAATATAGTAAAGGAGTTATATATAAATTACAAAAATAAAGTAGGAATACAAATAAAGAATCGGAAGAGTTCAAGACCAAAACAGGACTGAGACAAGTTTGTATTATGCCCTTTACTAGTTGCAACACTTAAAGATGAAGCAATAAGAAATATCAAACAAAGAGCCGAGAACACAAATATAGGGTATAAAAATAAGGAACTATTAAAAATGCAAATAATAATGTTTGCCGACGACATAACACAAATGGTGATGTGGCCATCATAGTAGTTTCCCTATATTTTACTCGAAAACTATGAGGTTTAAGCAAAAATGTTATTCTTAATAATTTTTTCAGTTTTAAATTCTCTATAATTATTTGTTATAGAAGTTTCATGTAACTTCAATAGTTTATTAGCAATTAGCAAAAAATATCAAAATTTTCAGTTTTTATTATTTTTCTTGAAAGTTAAGAATTTAATGAAAAAAATGTTCAAATAAAACTTGTTCAGTTTATAATCCCCTTTAACTTTTGTAAATTTTTCATATTTAGAAAAATATTACCAAAAAACAAAAAAACGCCTCGAGTAATCATCCACTTCCGGTCTATGAATGTTCACCAAAAGCTTTTCAGTTCCAGTTTTTAACGATAAAACCTTAAGTTGACAGTTTCATCTCAATAGGATGTTTCGTTCTTGAGATACAGCGCCCACCGACAGACAGACACACAGACACACAGACACACAGACACAAAAAATGTTTTTCCAGAAATTAGTGTTTTGGGGTCCCCTGAACCCAAAACACGGATATTTCCGCAAAAAAAAATTTTGAAAAAAAAATCACGAAAACAATAGTCCCCCTATATATACTATATAGGGAAACTAATAATAGCAGATTCCGAAGAAAAACCTGGAAATATACAAAGAGGAGCTGGAAAAACTAAATATAAACAAAACCTAAATAATATCATCAAAAGGGAGCAACACAAAATAGAATTAAACGGAAAACAGATAGAGCAGTTAAGCAGTTCAAATGCCTGGCATAAGTAATAGAGGAAACAGGAAAGATTGATTCAGAAAAAGATTAAAAAATAGGCAAAGCAGGAATGATCTATAACACAATTAAGAACAAATTCTTAGAGAAAAAAGAGTTTACAAAAACAATAAAAACAGAAGCATATAAAAGAATTGTAAAACTGCTATATAGTTGTGAATCATGGCAGAAGGATTTCCATTGTATTGGTTTTGCAAGAGGCAGAGTACGAATTATAGAAGTAATATTAAATCAATAAAATCAGTAAAAAAGAGAGACTATTAGGATGGTTGAGTCATATATACAGATTAAAAGATAATAGATTAACGGAAAGAAAACACGAGGTAAAACACAAGACAAAAATTAATCATGAAGACCAAGGAAGGGTTGGAACGAGCAAGTACATCAAGCAGCGGAAAGAAGAGGAAAAGAAAAGAAAGAAGTAAGAAAAATGGCACAAGATAGGCAACAATAGTAAAGAAATGTAAAAGAAAATAACTTAAACACATTGTAGAGAATAAGTCCGACACCCATAATGGATAAAAGGGGAAAAGATAAAATAATCCTCTATGTTAGGTTAGGTATTTGCTAATTCGAGATTTAGTCATTTCAATTTGTAATTTGTTTAAAATATTAACTGCATCATTATAATTTGTCTAAACGATGTGGCAGTATTTTTCCTCTTATTGAATATAAAACATCAATAGTGTTATTTCCCAAGTTATTAGCGTAAAATTTATCCATTTACTCAAAGTTTTCGTATTTCGCTGTATTTCTAGAATTATCAGACAAAGATCATAGCGTGACTGTGAAAATTGGGGTACAAATAGAATTCTTTAGCAATTTAGCTTTATTAAAAGATTATCTTCCCATTATGAAATTAATTACAATAACTCCACAATGGTTAAAAAGCATGTTTATCACATGGTGTCTTATGGACGAGGCATTAAAAAATTACTTGCATACATTTTAATATGAACAAATATTAGGCATGGTTGAAACAAAAATGTTGGACTAGGTTGACTGCAATATAGATTAATTATTCCATCACAACGGACCATCCATCTGTCCCAATTCAAGCATAGTTTCATGAGTAACATCATTATAATTATCATATTTCAATAGTCATTTGTGAAATATGTTTAACTATTTTTCAAATGATTTTTTCAAGTTTTTCACCAGCTACAATTCGAAACGTAGAATTTCACGAAAATTGCCCTCGTATGTAATAGATTTTGTATTTAAGAGAAAACCAGCATCACGATGATCTCGTAAAGGAATATTTTGTTTACCCCAAAAAAATATACTTTTGATTATTGGTTTTAATCTATTTCTATTTTCTGAAACTAGTCTTTCCATATTTAATTTATTTCTTTTATCTCGCGATGGGGTATTGAACGATTTTATAAAATTTTCCGCATAAATTATTGAATTTTTATGGTATTTAGTATTTTTATGGCTCATCGAAACAACATCTTTACCTGCTAATTTAGAATATTGAGATACTAGCTGAGATAATAATTTTTGTAACCCACCAAATTTTAAAAAAGGTAAAATGAAAATAATTTTTAATTTTTTATACCACTATTTATTGTATAATATACACAAACAAAGTTTACAATATATTATCAATTTTGACACAACTATAGTTTCGACCTTTGTAGGTCATTATCAAGTGTTGAATTTTGTAAAAAAAGATGCAATATTGCAAAATATTACGTTTAAATGATTAGAAACCAATAACCAATTAAATTGTCTAAAAATTTTTTCAGTACAAGTAATATTTAACATCCTTTCCACCTATTTTTATGTACAGAATAAGGTAACACAAAAGTCTCATTTGAAATGAATTTCTCAATTTCATCAACATTAACATTACTAAATTTAACTATATCAATGTAAATTTCAATGTTACTAGATGTACATGTTGTATGCTCCTTTTTCCATGGCTGGGAACAACCTAATGAAGATCCTGAAGATTCTCCTCTGTATTCGGTAAATGTCGATGCGGATGTAGATGGATGATTGATAAATTGACTATTGACATAGATTGATCTTTATTTAATGAAAAATCGTGAGTTTTTTTTTAATTTTCTGAACAAATAATATTAATTTAATTAACTGTACAAACGTATAATAACAATAAATATAATACATGTATGGTAGATGATGTTAGTGGATTGGTTCGTTAGTTCGTTAAATGGCTATCGACCAGAATGCATAATTGGGTAATTACTCCCCCTGAAACCGCCCCTGCACTGTATTCGCTTACATTCAGTAAAAATTTAGTTAATTTAATTATGATTGTAATAAATAATTTATATACTGCAAGTTAATTAATTTTGAAGTCAAAGAATATCTAAAAAACGAATTGGTTTTAGAATGTACACTGTGTGAAGGTACACGTATGTATCTTAATTTTCAATTTGTCCTATAGACCAGATTTACAAAATATCTAAAACATTCCAATATTTTATTCCAACATATTTTTTACATATAATTTATTAAAAAGAAATAATTATTATTATTGCTATTTATAATGGAATGCCTTAATTGATTTAAGTGATCATTTTGTAGGGAAAATAATAAGTATAATTAATCTAATATTAATATAAAAGTGGTATAAAAATTTGATGTTTCCCTCATTTTTATTTTTCCAATATATCCCAAATTCTAAACTAAGCATTAAATTTTAAAATATCGTTTTTTTATTATTAGCAAAAATAACAGGAGATTTTCTTATCCTATAAAAACATAATTATTATGAATGAAAACCTAAAATTAGAAATAAATTCAAATCTAAATTGTATGTAAATTAAATGTCCACTGAAACGGCGCAACAAATTATTAAGATATGCGATCCTTCTAAGTAGCATTAATTTAATTATATTTATTCCTTACAAGAGGGGAATCCGGATTAATTTAATTTACATACAGCTTCGATTTGTGTTTCCCAATAACCCATAAAAATTCCATATTCATCTTGGCTACCATCAAACCCAACAATAAATCTTATCATTATGGTGTGGGCCTTGTTAGTGAACCAGGCCAAAATATCCACAGCCGTTATTTATGTTAGACATGAGCCTACTGTGAGACAAGTGTTACACCCATTAAAGTCAAGTGCGAAAAATTTATGAGACATCACATCTCCAATCATCACGACCCTATTGCAGGTAGTAGAGCCTTTACGTTGTAATAGTGCGTGTAATATTACACCACTTGTAGGATATTTAATAATATGCTAAATATAACCACTTTTCGCATTTGCTTACTGCAATTACGTATTTGTATTAATGGACTACTACACCTACTATTTTATAAGTTAATTTTAAAAATTAATTTGCCATAATAATAGTTTATCGGTGGTAATGATAAAAATCTTACAGAGGTCAATACAGAAATTTAAACATATTTAAAGCAATAGCAAGACGATATAGGTATAATTAAATCATGTTTGCAACAGTATCTAATTAATAATTAATTTAAATATTGAAAGCGAAATTGAGAAACATGTAATAACATATAATAACAACATAAAAAATAAAATTTATCAAAAAATAATCATATAATATTTATATTATACTATTTTTTCAGGTATTTGCTTAAAATTAATTTCGGATATTGATTTTACGCAAAGTTATTACAATATTATTACCAGCGGAATGCAGGGCGGAAATAAATCAACTTATTTAAATTAAATAACAAATATTTATTAATTGGTTATTGTATGCATTGTATTATATTTACGATTTTCAGTTTTGAAATGTTCGGAAAATTTTTCAAATGATTGATGGTAAAAGCTATTACTTTTTTATACGTCTTGGAATTATGAACGTTAAAAGAAAGTTTACGGTTATCTGAAAACGAATTGGGTGTGTCAGTACTAATTAACCGGGTGTTCCTCAGTGATAAAACACAATATGTAAAGATTGATAACCATATATCGAATGTAATTATTGTTTCTTCTGGTGTACAGCAGGATTCAAAAATATACCATTTTACATTTCATTATAGTTGCACCCTTTAGTATTATATTTTATATACAATTGGAGTAATTTAAAATTATCAGTTTGTTTTAAGAAAATACAAATTAAATAATGTAACACATAAAAATCTATAGAATGGATGTCGACTACGTACGTAAAATTGTATAAATTTGTTAAGAATACGGTTTTATTTGTATCTATTAATTTAATATAAATAAAACGGCTTTAAAGTATTAATTATACATTCTTCGTTATTGTTGATGATTTTATTTTATAATGTAAAGAACATGATATCCATACATATACTATTATTACATTTTTTAATGAAAAAAAAATAATCAAATTCTACTGGCATATACAAATAACAATTGCATTGTATATAATACTGGGCACTTAAACGGTCCCTTTTCTTGTCGCGGCACTAGTGGAGGAGTGTTTATAATATCGAGTAGGCCCGATACCAGATGTGTACGGAAAAAAAAGCCGAGGCCACAAATCCATCCTGGCCGAACAAAACTTATGACTTGTTTACACTTGTTAACACCATTAAATACATGTAACGAAACTTGAGACGGAAAATATTCGTGGAGAAAAGGGCCCCGTCGCCTTGTTAGGTGCGTCCCCATTGATCCCATCTTACTCTCCACTGCCGGAGAGCAGATAACAGGCACCGCTTATCGTCCCTCGGCGCTCATATCTCTTCAGCTAATCTATTTATTATGAAGGTAATGAAGGTATCTGGTTAATTAATTGTTCTAAACTGTATGGTAATTAAGCGTCGCTTTCTATTCCCTGAAAATTCGGCGTTCTCGTATGTGTGTAATCGTAGACTTTAAGTAACGTCGACGGGAGGCTAAAATTGTGTTCGGTATTTCGTTAGGATCAACACATTAGCGGTGTATGGCTTGATGTGTTTATGTTCGATTTGATGTAACTGTCATGTCAAGTTGTAAACCCCGACACTTCTTATCACTCGACGTCAAAAGAGGAGATGCAGCTGATCCAAGAATAATCGTGCTTTAGAGCTCATCCCCGGGGAACCAACACGTTCCTAGCGACAGTTTTGTTAGGACGCATCACGTGAGTAACATTAAAGGGTAATTTGACAGTTATATATTATATCGATTGAATAAATAATAATATAATCTTATAATGGGGCAGAAATATCTAAAACTAAACTAAAAAAACAGACACACAGAAGACACATTTTTTCCAGAAATTAATTAAATATTTAAAATAAAATTCTTATGTAGCCATTAATAATTCACTAATTTAAGGGATTTATTAATGCACACCTACTCGAAAGACTATGGATGAATTGTTGGGAAACTAATCGAAATGCTGCAGATATCAGAGAATATCATAATTTTAAACATGTTTTTAATGAATTTTAATATTAACATTATTAAGAAGAAGAGTTAATTAAAACCAAATAAATAAAAAACGCATTTATTCAACTGAATGCCTAATTTGATTAAATTAAATCCTGTGGCCGCTATAAGAAAATATAAAAATACAGTTATGTTAACAATACTAGAGAAGAATATCTTTTACATGATATATGTTTGATTTTTTACTTTGTCACTTTGGGAGTAGCAACTTATTTCCTATTTAAAAAGTATTTCTTTAAAATAATAATCCATAAATTTCAATTATTAATAATTTGATATTAATACAAAATTATAATTATAAAGAGAAAATACTGAAAAACTAAACAGTTTAATAATTTATTGATAGATGGCTATCTTTCCATTATGATTGAACGTTAGTTTGGCCACTTTTTGCATATTTTTTTTATAAAACAAACATGCACTTATTGCAAACTGGAATGATAAAAAAATTAAATCTTTAAAACTATCCCAAGCAATTAATTCTACACTTTTAGCTGACATCCCGGTCTGCATGTCGTATGCATTGATCAGAATTCATTGTTCGTCCAAATAGAACATAAAAGAAAATGGGATTGTTCTTGAGAGAGAGCAGCATCGGAGGAAAGCTCGTCCTTCAAACTAATTGAATTTGAATGGAGGGCCGCATGTGGATTATATGCAGAATGGATTATTAGTGAGCCCCACACGCACATAATTCGCATCACTTCCTCGCCCTTCATAGCCAGTCGATAGCAGAAGGGTTGGGAGATCCGTTAATAGGTAATCCCCCGATGAAGGGTTCTGATTTACAATCAATGCGTCCTACTAATGACATCGACAATATGCCAGAATTATTCTCGTACGAGGAACTAACTGCTTAACTAGCTTATCCGACGATAAGTTAGAGTAGCTATTTCGAACTTAAACATCTGGTGTGATATCGAGTTAAATTAATTTTATCGAAATCAATAAGTTCCAGACACTATCTCTATAATTTCTTTTAAGTTGTTGTAAATGGATGATTCACACGCCAACATACAATTAATTTAATTATTTCATTCATAATAATAATAATAAATAAATTTATTTCCCAACAGAAAAACTAAAACAGGAAAACTCATAACTTATAATACTGTGTACAACTTATAAATAATATAATATTACATAATTCCGTAATAATTATAACTGAGGATAGCGATTTAATGTAATCTCATGCAATATTGTTACAATCAAGTAAATTTTGGCGAAAATCTCCAAACGATGTAAAAATGTCAGCATTCCATTGTACGTTGTGGTAGTTGGAGATCATCCTCATAAATGGTGAGTTTTGATGTCCACGTGTCCTGGATACTTCATAGTAGAAGCTGCGGCTGCATTTTAGTCTGGCAGGTGGTACACGTAGTTGTATTTGATTAGTCAAGTTCATGGAGTCTATGTTTCCATGAACAATCTGATGTAAATAACAACCCATGACAACTTGATGATGCTTTAGTAGTGGAGGTATATGGAACTCATTTAATAATGAATCGTAGCTGTGTCCTCTTGCTGGATATTGTTTTGTTTTTTTTTAAATGTAAATATTTTAGAAATCTTTTTTGTACGCTTTCGAGCATGTTCTTATATTTCAAGTAAGCTGGATACCACACTGGAACACAGTAATCTAGCTTGCTCATTATGAGGGATCTATATAAGGACATGATAGTGGTAACCTCCGTAAAATCTTTACATGTTCTTATAATAAAACCTAAAAGCTTTGAGCACTCGCTGACTAGATTCATAATATGGTTATTAAACGAGAGTTTTGAATCAAAATATACTCCCAAGTCCTTAATTTTAGCTGGTCGTATTGAAGTATTGAATTGTTGAGATGATAATTGAAGTTATGTATTTCAGCATTGCGAGTGTATGACAGCACAAAACATTTGTCTTGATTTAGAGTTAATCCATTATTTTTACACCATTTATTTAATTTATCTATGTTCTGTTGCAGATGTAAGCAATCGGTTTGCGAATTAATCGTGCTGTATAATTTAATATCATCTGCATACAATAATATGTTACAGTCAATAGTGATACAAACATCATTTATAAATAGAAGAAACAAGAGCGGTCCGAGATTTGACCCTTGGGGTACACCGCTGGCTGCTACATATTCATTAGAATAATGACCTTTATAATGAACCTTATGTTTTCTTTGCTCCAAATATGATTTTAGCACTTGTATAATGTTTGTGCTAATATTAAAATGATGCAATTTCTTAAGTAGTAGGTCATGAGGCATGCGATCAAAGGCTTTTGTCATATCTGTGTATATCACATCAGTTTGGCGTCGACTATCTAAATTATCAGATATGAACTGTGTTAATGTAAGCAAATTAGTAGTCGTGGATCTTCTGGTTAAGAAGCCGTGCTGGTGTATAGATATTTCTGTTTGTACAGATTTATAAATTTGTTTTGCTATAATGCTTTCAAATACTTTGGCGAATATATTTATTAAACAAATTGGTCGATAGTTTTTAACATTAGACTTATTACCACTTTTAAAAACAGGAGTAACTTGTACATTGTTCCAACGGGGTAGGAAAATTGCCAGTGCGTAATATTAAATTAAAAATATATGTTAATGGTGCCACAAAGATATATGCTAGATCCTTGACTACGAATTCTGGTATCATATCCATTCCCATTGTAAACCGGTTTTTCAATTTTCTTAATTCTGTTAGAACAGCGCCAGAGTTAACATAATAGTTCCCTAAGTAAAGCTTCTGTTGATCATAAGGAGAATTTGTTTTGTTAGTGAAAGAATTAACAAAGTTATTGGCAAATGCATTAACAATATTTTGGGGATTATCCAGGCATTCATCATCTAAATACATGATACCAGGTATGCGAGTTTCTTTTCTTCTACTATTAATGAAAGACCAAATGGTGGCTGGTTTTGTTGTTATATTTCGTTCAGCAGTGTTAACAAAAGCGGGGTATGCTGTTTTAATATTCATTTTCAGTCTGCTTTCGATTTCTCTTAACTTTCGTTTACTATATTCATTTCTAAATTTACTGTAATTCTTTAATTTCTTTATTTGTTTACTTGAATATCATTGATTATATGATTATTAAACCATATTGGATAATTAGAAGTTTTCCTCAGTTTAGTTTTAGGAACATACAAATCAAATATGTGATATATATTATTATAGAGATGCTTACAGGCTGCCTCGGTATCTTCAATTTGATATAATTCTATCCATTCGATGTTACTCATGTTAGCATATAAGCCGTGGTAGTTTGCTTTCCTAAAATTATATTTCAGTGATGTAGTATTCGAGATTAAGTTAGTGCTATTTATTTGTAGAATTTCTAATGTGATATACAGTGATGGGTGGTAACGATCTTCATCAACCAAAGGAAATTCGTTTCTGGATACAATTATTTTATTATGTTCATTTGTAAATACCAGATCAAGAAGTCTATCCATATGGTTTACTACAAGGTTAAACTGTTTTAAGTTACATCCATTTATAAAGTCTAGAAGAGGTAGTAATGATTGATCTACATAATCAAAATTATCGGTTTAATGTAGTTTAAAAGAAGGGAGATTAAAATCACCGAATACTACACAATTATCAAGATTTACCTGATTTGTTATATAGTCGAATATTACCATATAATCCTCGATAGAAGTAGACGGTGGGAAGTATACACATAATATATCTAATGAATCTACAAGCAATAATATATATATTTTCTACGGGAGATGTGTTAAACAAAAGTTTATATTTAACGTTGGAATTAATAACAATCAAAAGCTCCGAAGACTCACTAATTTTTACAAACACTTTTCAGACATATACAATCAATGTTGTGCAACAAAAGAAAAAATTATAAACAATTTCAAATCAAAAACGCCATGGTACACTGATTCGCTTTGACAAATGAAAAATGATATAGAATTTTGTTACCAACTGTACAAATATAAAAAATCTAACCAATTACATATAAAATACAAATATCTCAAAAAACAATACAGTCATTCACTACAGCAAGCAAAAAGAAACTATAATTCAGTGATAATAATCAAATAATAAAAGTAAAACGTTATGGAACATCTTAAAATCAAGAACGCAAAATAATATACCAGAAACCCTGAGCTATATTATTGACAACGAAAATAATATGAAAGTAGAAGATCCACCCAAAATCGTTAATCTGATGAACCAGTATTTTGGTACGGTTGGTAACAAAATTCATATGAGTAGTACTCAATCAAATTATTCATTAAACGCATTTGTGGCAGACTCCATATTTCTCTATCCAGTGACAGAAGATGAAATAATAAAAACCACACTTAAAATGAAACCCAATAACTCTCTAGATATAGTTAATGTAACAGCGTTGGTGCTTAGGAAAATAATAACTAGTACAAGTAATCCACTAACCGTCGCTATTAACTTATCTCTTTTAGAAGGCACATTTCCATCACTACTAAAAACAGGCAAAATTACACCGATATTAAAAAAAGGAAACCCACATTTACTAAACAACTACCGACCAATATCTATATTACCGACGTTCTCGAAAATATTTGAAAAAATAGTATGTAAAAGACTATATAATTTTTTTGAACACAACAATATCTTGTGTAAGGAACAATTCGGCTTCCGTAAAGGGCGGTCAAAAATACATGCCATAGCGAATTTTCTAAAATATATTTTAGACAACATCGACAAAAACTTAAAAGTACTTTCGATCTTTTTAGACCTTACAAAAGCATTTGATTGCGTGCAACATGAGTTATTGTTGAGCAAACTCTATAACTATGGAATAAGAGGAAATTGTCATCGCCTTTTTGCATCATATCTCAACAATCGGATCGAAGTAACAACTGCCAATATAAATGATAACGTACACATGTCTAATACCATAGAATTGACAGTAGGACTACCACAGGGGAGTATTTTAAGCCCTCTACTATTTCTCTTGTTCATAAACGATATACCACTTTCCATTAATAGCCACATTACGATGTTTGCGGATGATACTACTATCAACATCAGTGATCACCTAAATGATATCACTAACGAAGTTTTACATGAGCTAAACATCTGGTTGGAAAATAACAATCTTCTCGTAAACGTGGCAAAAACTCATATCATTAATTACAAATCAATACCTGACCAAACAACTATCCTTTTGAACGGAGAAATGGTAGAGGAATCAGACAAGGTAAAGTTTCTAGGCATGACTATCCAGAGCAATCTAAAATGGGATAATCATATTGATAATCTATGCTCAAAAATAGCAAAATACTCATACCTCATTTATTCTACGCGGAAAGACTTACATGAAGAAGCTGCGCGTGTCAATCGCAAATTACATATGGAATCATATTTTGGGCAAATAGGACAGAGCAAAATTGGAAGAAAGCATTTACTATGCAGAAACGACTTGTTGGAGCAGTAGGTAACCAAAAACCAAACACCAGTTGTCGCTTGCTTTTTAAGCGGTTGCGGATGATGCCACTTGCCAGCCTGTACATTTATGAAAGTGTAAAATTTGTACACAATAATTTATATTTGTTTGAAGATAGTCAAGTCTTTCACAAATATAATACTAGGGAAGGAACTTTAAGAATACCTAAACACCAACACTCTTACTACCATAACTCGCACATTGTGCAGTGTAGAAAACTTTATAATGCGCTTCCAAAACATTTTAAAAACCTAAATGGACCAACATTCACTACACGAATGAAACATTTATTAATAGAAAATTCGTATTACTCTGTACAGTATTTTCTAAATCACTGTGATAGTAATTTGCGATAGACAAACGTCAAACTGTCTCATTAATTTAATACTTGTCATTGTCTATTATTATTCATTTTATCAGTCGACTATATATTTTAGTTGACTATTTATTTAATGTTTTTGTGCATGCTATTTTTAATTCTTACTTTTAATTGTAATCACACTATTTTAAATTGTTTTTTAGTTAACAAGTTGTATATTTATTATTATATATCTGAATTATGTCTTGACACTCCCATGAATGTATACACATTTGCTCTGAAAATAAAGAAATGAAATGAAATGAAAAATTATATTAAACATAATGTTTTTGTCGCAAAAACTAAAATAAGGTTTCAGGCACGAAAAGCTAATCTTTTTATTTGGTGTTATTACGTGCCATTTGCTGCTGTAAAAAGTTTCGAAGGTTATAACTGAAATCTATTTGTATTAAGATATGGTTTTAATATCAAAATAAGATATACGGATATTTTGGCCAAATAGTTATTCACATTTTATTATGAAGCTTCTTAGATTTTACTCCCTTGAAGATTTCAAAAGCCATTTACGTTGCTGATGCAAGTTTTGAAAGTTAGTATTCTAATCTAACGATGATAACAACCACTGATAAAATAGCAAAGAGGTGTAGGTTTTAGGTTAAATTAAATTCACTTGGCTTGTTTCACAAATTAATAATTTATTCGACTAGTTTCGGCTCAAGGCCATTATCAAGAAAATAAATAAATAAACATAGAGTTCGGCGCAAATCTCTGTGATATCTCTTAAAAGTATGCCAACAGTTCCGTTTCTCAAACTTCTTTTACTTCTATTTTGTGTATTTTTCTCCAATTTATGAAAGAAATGTATTCCTTCTCATACACTGGTGAAAATTTCTTCGACAGTAACGCTTGTCTTGTCTTGTCTGCTCTTGTTTTTATTGCCTCTGGCAAATCAGCCATTCTTAATTAACGTGAATTTATATTTCCGAAATGAAATTGAAATATGACAATTAGTGACAGGCACGACTTCATTGATTTATTGATTTATATTTTTATTAATTGTTTATATAATATGAAAATAGAATATAATTTAATATTACATCATATTTCCGGAAACATAAAATGTTGAAGGCACCACGGGCGTTGTAGGAAATAATGCCCTTCGCCGACACTGTCGTACCTTAATTACTATTATCTAAGCCATCATAGAACTATGAACAATAAGTTCCCTGTTTTTTGCTGTATTAATAAACAAGTTATTTATATTTCTTATCATATGATCATGAATGTTATTTTTTATGATATTACATGTAGAGTATTGTGGTAACATATCATTATTTAATTTGTATATAAAACACATGTTCATAAAAAATAACTGTTGACGAACAGAAAAGAGGCCTAGTTCATGAAGCATGTCTTTAATATGAGTTAATCTGTCACACTGTAATATTGTTCTCATGCTATTAATTTGTAATATTTGAAGTTGATCCATGTAATTACTGTTGATACAGTATAATAATATGGAGCAGTAAGTAAAATGAGGAGTGATAACAGCCTTATTTAAAATCAAGCGGAAGTTTTTGCTGAGTGACTGGCATGTTCTATATAACTGATATGTTTTGGGCCTAATATTGTCTATTTGTTCCTTACAGTGGCTTTTTAAATTCAGGGTTGAATCTAAAATTACTCCAAGGTACTTGATTTCTTTAACAAATTCTAAATCCTCCCCCATTAGGCACAATTTATTTGTAAGGTTATCTGAGTTTATCCCCAAAGTCATGACCTTCGTTTTGTTAGTGTTTACCACTAGTTCCTCTTTATTCATCTTCCAGTTTCCTGAGCAGATTATTCATTTGAATTATGGCTACATCTATGTGAGTATGCTCAACGACCAACAAGGTGTCACCGGCAAATAAATTTAAATATTCATTTTGATTTTCTATAATCACATTAATATCATTGATATAAAGCAGGTATGGGCAACCTTTGACATGTTGAGGGCCAAACTTTAGCGTGCAAATACGTTCGCGGGCTGCGTTTAAAAGTACTTAGTGCATTTTAAAGTAGTGATAATATTTTTTGCGATAGATATTAGACATGAAATAATACGACAATGTTATTATAGTACAATTTATTAAAATAACAAAATGAAATTTTAAAAAATGGTACATACATTATAATTAAATCGTTAAATTTGCAATTGTTACAAACTACGAAAGTTAAATAGACTGAAATCAATGAGACACTTGAGTTTGAATTTGGGAAACTAATCCATCGATATTTGGATTAATTCCACTGACACAAAGACGTAAAGAATTTTCCAAATTATCGTCAGTCAGTCTGTTCGCATTTATAAGTACTGCCAAACGCACAAATCAATCTTCTTGCGAATTTTCTAAGCTGCGGAAAATTGTCTTCTTCTAGGTATTTTTTTGTAGAAATCGCACAACTCTACGTCTTCAAATTTGGATTTTAGGAGTGAGTTTTCTTGAACCTCGATCAACTCCATTTGTAAGTGTATTGGAGCATTTTGTACAATATATGTTGTAAGAGTAGCAAATAAACTGAAACAGTCTTCCATGTTTTTGAAGTCGCAGAATCTGTTCGAAAATTGTTCAGGCAGTAACTTGAGTTCTTCAGCATATTGAGCATAAGCAATATTTTCATACGCAGAGAGCGTGTTGAAATGGTAACTGTTACCAGACAGCATCTGTGACTCCCACAAGCGTAGTTTGATCTGAAACGCTTTTAAATGGCTGTACAAATCATTTACTAACTGTCCTTGTTTTTGAAGTTTCAAATTTAAATCATTCAAATAGCCTGTAAGATCGACCAGAAATGCTGTCACATATCCATTTTGAGTCACTTAATTCAGATAGTGGTTTATCTTTTATTTTCATAAAGTCTGCTATCTCATTTCTAAGCTCGTAAAACCGTTTCAACATTTTTCCTTTGCTCAGCCATCTGACTTCACAATAATATGTTACGTCGTTATATTCAGCTGATATTTCATCCAAAAACGCCTTGAACTGACGATGGTTAAGCCCTCGGGATCGAATAAAGTTGATGGTTTTTACTACCACATTCATAACATTCTGGAGTCGAATGGACTTAGAACACAAGTTCTGTTGGTGGATAATGCAATGAAGGATTATCAAATCATATTTTTGCACATTTAATTCTGTTGCTTTTTCATTCAAAATTTCGATGAAACCTTTACGTAAGCCGACCATATAAGGTGCACCATCAGTGCATACTCCAATTAATTTTGTCTAAGGCAAGCCAAAACTTGTGAATACCTTTTGAACTTCAATAAAAATATCCTCTCCTGGAGTGGTTTCTTTTAGCGGTTATAAAGCAAGCAATTCCTCAGTAACAGTGAACTCCTTATCAACACCTCGAATAAATATAGCCAATTGAGCTGTGTCAGACAAATCCGTGCTCTCGTCTAATGCTATGGAAAATGATTCAAAACCAGCCATACGGTCAGCCATTGTTGTTTTTATATCATTAGCCATATATCATTTCATTTCTATACGTCAAACAACAGTTCGTCTTGACAAACTATTTTTTTCAAATTCTTTTTTCTTTTCAGGACACATAATACCGCAAACTTCTAACATACACTCCTTGATAAATTCTCCTTCGGCAAATGGTTTTAATGCCTTTGCCAATTTTGAGCTAACTATAAAACTAGCTTTCATAACATTATCAAGTTGTGTTCTTTCTTTATGAATCATTTGTTGCTGTTTTTCCAAATTTGCGGTAAGCTTTTGGATTTTGTCTGTTCTTAATTGTCCTGTCAGTGAGTGCAGCGTAGCATGCTTAGTTGCGTAATGCCTCATTATATTGAATTCTTTCATTACTGAAATCGATTCATTATTATACATCAAACAAATAGGCTTACCATTGTGCGAGATAAAAAAGAATTCTTCAGTCCATTTTTCTTGAAAATGGCGATCCTCTGTATCTACTTTTCGTTTCTTTCCACCAGACATCATTTTTGTTTACTTTTCGTTCAATAAACTTAATAACAAACTATAGTTAGTAACCACTCAAGATGCACACAAAGTCACAAAACAAGTTGACGGCTCGAGCAGTTCGCTAGGATATCGCTTGTCCAAGTTATCACCTCGGTAGCTCAAATAGAACTGAACGTTCGGGCCATCCACCCGGATCCGGCCCGCGGGCCGGGGGTTGCCCATATGTGATATAAAGGGTGAATATTATAGGCCCTAGTATAGTTCCCTGAGGTACACCATACTTATAAATTATACTAGGAGATTTGACCTCATCGATTACTGTTATCTTTCAGATAAGTAATTTTTAAACCACCCAAGTGAATCTTCATGAATGCCTATATTATGTAGTTTTATGAGCAACACTTGAAGGTTCAGAGTTTCAAAGACACGCTTGAAATCAGTTCGTTGATACAGCTACAATTTTGGTATTATTTTTGTTATCTAAAGTTGTTTTCCATTTGTTTACTATAAGTTGCAATGATGACTCACATGAGTGTTGATGTCGAAATCCTGATTGATTATTTAGTTCAATGAACTGTAGTATTATAAATTACTCGCTCTAAAACTTTTTCTGTTAAAGGTACCATATTAATCGGGCAATGTCCTTCTGCCTTAACTGAATTTTTCTTTTTTGGAATTGGAGTAATTTGGCATGTTTTCCATTTAGTAGGAACTTCATTCGTGGATATAGAGTGATTTATGACGTTGCAAAATTTATCATCCAGGATTTCACCACTAATATTTAGTACTGTTAGGTTAATTTCATCTGTAGATGTACCACTATTGAAGCGTGCAAGTGCCATCCTTACATCACGTAAATTAATCAATGATAATCTGAAGCTACAGTAGCCCACTTCGCAAAATACAGGTGGAAAGACCTGATTACAGGAAGCAACTAACTCCTCTGTACTATCTAATACATATGTATTATATTTAATTGCAATTGTTTTAATATCGTAATAAATGATATGATATCATTGAATGACGTTTTTGTAATTTTTTTTATGTGTTTTACTACCTAAAAGTTCTTGTATACCTCGCCACATATGTTTCGGATTATGTTTGCAAGAATTAATAAGATTACAGGAGTATTTTTTCTTTTTTGATTTAATTGTTATGTAACTAAATTGCGTGAACTTTTGTACAGCTGCCATTGCTCATTGGAATTAGTTAAGCATGCGCTTTCATACAATAAATCACGTTTCTTACATAACGTACGTATTTCATTGTCATACCATTTATTATGAAAAGGAGTACAATTAAAAGTTACAACAGGAGCATACTTATCTAGCGTATTTATAATATTATTATAAAAGATAGACGTTAAATAGTTTTCCACGTTAGGTCTGCTTGATACAGGGAGCTATTTATTTTTCCATAATTTCTTGTACTAGCTTTGTCTACTAGGTGATCAATTTTTTTTTGTTGAATTATATCATAATAATAGACATTCACATTGAAATGGTCCGTCATTTCATTATTACATTCGACTGTGGCTTCCAATCCCTTGAAGTTACAAAAAACTAAGTCTATTCTAGAGTTACTCTTGTTAATTGCTTAACCATTTGATCAAAACCAAAACTTAACATGAGATTAATAAATTTAATCCCATAAAAATTATCTTTCTTACTTACATCGATGTTGAAGTCTCCCGTAATAATTATTTTGTGAGTTATATTTATTTCTTTTAGGATGATATCTAGTTCAGTGAGGAACCATGCTTAACTTTCTGATGGAGATCTATAGATACTTATCATAATCAGACAATTTTATACCAATAAGCCAAACTGCCTAAAACCTACATTAATACAATGTTTCACCAAGTGATTAAGGAGAAACAAGTGTATGATAGCAAAGAGGTGGCTCAGTATTTATAACATATTCTCCAACATTTTTTTTATTCAATAAATTTTACAGGTTATACATATTTATTTTTGTAAGTTATCTCACAATATAATCTTTAATTTAATTAATTAATTTGATATATCTTGACATGTTTTCTCCAAAAATGCATTTTAAAATCCATGGATAAACGAAGCGATTATAAAACAAATAAACAAATGAAATAAATTACAAAAACGGTATGATAAAAATAGACTGAACGAACTTACAAAACAACAATACTACAATAATAATAAAAAATACAAAATTACAATACTTCAAAAACAAATTTGAGACACATAAATATAATCCAAAGACGCTGTGGAATATTATAAACAAGCAAGTCAAAAGAAAAGTAGAAACAACAAATGCTGTAAAAGAATAATAATTACAAAAGACCCTAAAGAAATAGCAAATGAAATCAACCTTTATTTTGCAAATATAGGGAAACACCTGGCAGAAATACAACAAAACAGCATTACATATACAATAGGACAAGACCAAGACGAAATATCATAATTAGAAGACTTTGAATTTCACACCATAGACGACATGGAAATAACCTATCATCCAGGTTAAGCAGCTCAATTCGCGTTATGTTACGTGTTATTATCCTTCGCTCATCACAGGCATCAGTCACATATTGCAGACTCACTCATGTTTTAATACAGAGTTTGTTATTAAAATAGAGCCGAGCTCATATCGCAGTACGTAATAATCTACTAATAACCTAATAGTTATTTATCTAAATAGTGGGATAAGAGCATCATTAACTGACAAATGCGGTGAGTTGCTGAGACGAGGGCGTAGCCCGAGTCGAAGTAAGAGCTTGAGTCTCAGTTAATATGCCTTATCCCACGTATTAGATACAACTTTTTATCTACGACTGCTCAGAATTACGGAAATTATACTTTTGAATTGAATTCGACAAAAAATCGGAATATCATAGTATGTATGTAGAACCACAGCAACATGTAATTTGAATGTCAACAATTTAAGTCAAAACTTAAAGAATTAATTTTCTAATTTCTGTTTTTCTGTGAAATAATGAGCCACTCCGAATCTCTGCCTTCGGATATCGAAGAATCGGCCACGCAGGTAGTTTCAACGTTATTTCCGGAAAAATCAAAAATTAAATATTAACAAGCTTATGAATGTTTGCGGAAATGGTGCGATGAGAAGAAATTAAAAAATGAAGCAAGTGAAAAGGTACTTCTAGTATATTTTGAAAATATTTCGAAACGCTATAAACCTTCAAGTCTGTGGGCATATTACTCGATGATACGTGCGATGATATCCATAAAGAAAAATGTAGATATCAGTAAATTTATTCAATTGGTCGCATTTCTGAAGAGGCAGTCGGAAGGATATAAACCGAAGAAATCCAATATTTTAACAAAACAACATATAACCCGATTTTTACAAGAAGCTGATGATGAAAAGTGGCTACTAACAAAGGTAAATAAGAACAAGGCATGAAATTTTAGATTAAGAAATATTTTCAGGTAGTTTTGATCTTTGGAATTGGTGGAGCCTGTAGAAAAGAAGAACTCACTTACATGCAAGTGACCAACGTTAGGAACGAAGGGCAGGTCTTCTGCGTCACAATACCAAATACAAAGACCAAAATTTCGCGAGAGTTTGTTATAACATCAGGAGACATTGATGGGATCAATTTCGTAGACATTATAAAAAAATACATGGCACTGCGTCCACATAATGCCGTAGAGAGGTTTTTTGTTGGTTACAGGAATGGCAAATGTATAAAACAGCCCGTTGGCATTAACACGATTGGTAGCATGCCGAAAAATATTGCTTCTTTTTAAAATTACCAAATGCTAAAGAGTACACTGGTCACTGTTTCAGATGATCGTCAACCTCACTGTTGGCAAACTCAGGGGCGGACCTGCTAACAATAAAAAGGCACGGCGGCTGGAAGAGCAATACAGTAGCCGAAGGATACATAGAAACTTCGGTTGAAAATAAGAAACGTATCGCAACGAATATTCTTGGAGAAAAGAATGTACTTGTAGAAGCTACAACCAGTAAACGCAGTAGTTTGGAAATTTCTAAAACAGAAATGTCCTCAGGAATACACTTGAATAAATGTAAACATGTTATTATTAATGTTCATAAATAATTGTTTAATAAATTTGATCGTTAGTTCGTATTAAAAAATGAGTGTGTTTTTGATTTCATTACCTCACTAGTTACGTAATGAGTTTCATTACATAACTCAAATGAATGTCAAATTCGTCACTTATCTAAGCAGTCGTAGATAAAAGTCTATAAAGCCCTGGATTCGACAATATAACAAACCGTATAATTAAGAAAAACAAAACAGTACTCACATCTATACTCGTAAAAGTAATAAACAAAATCATAAAAGAAGGAATATACTCCGATTATCTAAAACAAACCATAATAATACCTATATATAAAAAAGGAAATCGCAATTGCCCTGAAAATTACACGCCCATAGCTCTACTATCTTCACTTAATAAAATAATAGAAAAATGATTACAAGTTCAAATTAGTAAACATCTTAAAAAAACATAAGATCATTAGCAGCCAACAATACGCCTTCTAAGAACACAAATTGAAAAATTGCAGAAAATTGGCATACGGAAGACCTAAAACTATTAGAAACATACCTAATACGTAGACCACAAATAACGAAAATTGGAAACGAAAACAGCGAACTTATGTATACGGAATATAGGATTCCTCAAGGAGGAATACTGCCACCAATACTATATATTATATACACAAACGATATGACTAAACTCAATATTAAAGGAAAACCATATATATATGCTTATTATACTCTGGAAAGTCATATACAGAAATAGAAGATAATATAAAATCAGACATGGAAATATTAGAAAAACCCAAAATCTTCTAACAATAAACGAATCAAAAACATACAAACATATATGATTTTTTGCAACAAACAGGAAGAAGTAAACCTTCAATTTACAATAAAAGGAAAATCAATAGAAAAAGTGCACGACGTAAATTACCTGGGAATACAAATACAAAATAATCTAAAATGGGAAAAACATATTGAAAAACTATTAAACCAGATTTCAAAAACTATAGTAGTTTTGTTCAAAATCCGAAAATAAGTACTGGAAAGCACGAGAAAACAAATTTACCATGCCTTTTTTACTTCAAAAACTAAGTACCTATGTCATATATGGGGAAACACAACTAAAAAAAATATAAATAAACTACAAATTCAACAAAATAAAATACTAAAGACTATATTTAAAATGGAACACAGAACTAGCACTAAGGGACTCTACAAGAAACTAAAGAACTAAACATACAGAAAGTGATAATACTAAATAACATACTATTATTACACAAAACAAAAAACAACACCATAAAAACAAATATATCTCTAATAAAAAACAAAGATATACACAACTATAAAACACGAAGAAAATCAAACATTAGAACAGAATAAAATATATAAGTCCTTTACGTTGTAGAAAATTCACTACTACATTAGAACAGAGCTTTTTAAATTAAAACAATTTGCACACTTACTAACCACGGAGACGATACAACAATATAATAAGATAGACAAACACATACAGACGCTGACATATCCAGCATTTAAACTGATAATTAAAAATCTACTTCTAAACAACAAAATTTGAATTGATGTAAGAAGAATCACTAAACAAATAAAACACAGATATCCTCCAATACCGATAGCCCAAGACGGACCAGCTCATGGACCACTGTTCTTGAGGCGAAGCTAGGAGGAATTAACTGACTACAATACAATATATTTATTTACAATTGTAAATTTATAAATTTGTAAACGTAGAAATAAATATATACTTATAACATCTAGAATATTTACACCTGATTTTGAATAACACTTTTTATTGCTTATAAAGAATTAGTTATTAGTCACTAAAATTAACGTTTCTTTCCGTATTTAATATTCTAAAAAAAGTAAACAACAATACATTTAAATATATAAATATGTGCTAACTATATCGCCTAGTAGCATAATAGAAATAAATAATAGCTCCACGGGGTCATTTGTAAAAAGTAGTTAATATTCATACGTAAAATAATTTATATTGTTATCAGCGTACGAGGTAGTTAAGTGTAAGGTATAATAAGCTAGTATAAATGCCTGATAGTAAAAAGCTAGAAGGCGACTACATTAAAACTAATTGCACACTGCGGTGCACCGTTAAAATCTTAACGTGTGCATGCTGTAAAAATACACCGACTTTATGGCGTAAAATTACATAAACTGGCTCATAGAGACGGGAGCAAAATATCTTCAAAGACTACAATGCTTCACCCATCATCCAGGTTAAGCAGCTCGATTCGCGTTACGTGTTACTACCCTTCGCTCATCACAGGCATCAGCCACATATTGCAGACTCACTCATGTTTTAATACAGAGTTTGTTATTAAAATAGAGCCGAGCTCATATCGCAGTACGTAATCATCTACTAAAATTTCAATGGCGTGTCGTCGCAGTTTGCATATTTTAATAAGGGGTACGTTGCTAGTAATAGCGGGTAATAGCTAGTTATAAAGTTAGAGTATAAAACAATCCACTTACTACACTCCACTATCTCTGCCTGCTGCTCCTCCATATTGAATCTATCGGTGGAGTTTTCGAGGAGTTTCCAATGTCGCCGAACTTGTATTATTAAATATCCGCTAAGTGTACTAAACTCCTTCTGCTCCTCCGCGGTCTTCATATTTCTAAACTTGATAATAGCACGTAAGGTAAGTTTAGATGGGAATATATCGTTAAGAAAATTGGCATCGTTACCTTAGTTTTATTCAATACACCGAACAGAGAAAATTAAGTAATTGGATATTTTAGAGTAATATTATAACCAATACAATAGCGTGTTTTAACTTCCTTAACTGATTTGAGATTTATTTTAATTTTTCACATAATAAATGTGTTAAAAACACTCTAATTTTCTTTTATTATTCAGAAATAGAATTAATACTAATTTTTATGTTACTATGAGAAACATTTCAAATAATAAATTTACTACAAATCCGTTTTTAAATTATTCGAGTGTATGTAATATAATTATTATTCTATAATAGTTAGTAAAATATAAGAACAAAGTTCTATAAATAAAATTCAAATTATTTTGTTATACTCTTTATGTTGAAATTTGGTTTAAAATTTTTAAATCAATAACTAATCAGGATATTTTGAAAGACCTTGCAAATTAAAATTATAGAATTCATAATTGATTAGGTATAATCCTTAATTTGATTATATTGTATACGTAAATGTATTGATATAAAAATGTCTGTATGCTAATAACGATTATTGTAATCACTTTCAAATTTTAAATAGATGTTCACAATAATGCATGCGCATAAATTACCAAAAATAAATGATAATTTTGCATGTTCATCACTTCATCCAGTAGTTACACAATTGTTCATAAACCACAGTTTCCCCTCGTAATAAATTCAGTCGTTACCATCGGACACAATGCGTATTCAAAATATTAATCCGTGAATGGCGGCCTTCATTAGCTTGGCAGGAGTAAATAAGGCGGTTCGGACAGCTAAAGAAAGAATCAACAATCCGACAGACAACAAAGGCATCTGCATAATCCACACTCTATTCAAGGGAGAGCGTTTAGCGCTGTAAAAACAGCATAAATTTTTCTTATCATCCAGAAAGGATTTAGATTAGCAGCAAAGGGATCAATAAAATTTCGGTATGCGAATGATATCTAGGTATATATCCCCCAGGATGAGTATTATTCGTAATAACGCGTAAGGGTATCAAAAGCTTAAATGCTAAGACCATTTATTATGTCGGTCACTAAGGGGATTAACGGGCTCGTAAAATATGAGTTGCTTCTGGAACTTTTCTGTTGCTGTAGGACTAATTGATTCTTAATTGAATCAACCTACATTTCGGCTTATCTATATCTATTAATTTCGTTTAGTACGCGGTAAGGATTAATAGTTCTAAGTTACTTTTATTCTTAACTAAATTATTCAACAAATTAAAAATATTATACAGTTTGTATTAATAATGTATACTTACTGAAAATATATTTTTAAGTTCGTTTTACACCATATAAAGGATCAAATTTAAAACCTTAATCAATTATCAATGGTGACGAAATACGTAATAACTTATAGTTTTATGATATTTAAGGTAATGTACCAACGATTTTCCAATTTTATTTAAATTTCATGTAGTCCAAACCATCAAATAGTTATTATTATAAAATTACTACTTCTGAAGTTTTGTATGTATTATGTTAAAACAAGGCCAAAAAAATAATTGTTTCCCTCTAAATGAACCGTAAGAATTATATATTTAATTCCTTTAGTAGAGACGCAGAAAAAAAGGATTATCATATTGTCCTACAGTAAACCGATAACACAATATACAAAACATTTATTCACAGAAATATACATTAATATATTGTATCTCCTAACTAGACTTAACAAAAAAATGGACGATAAATTCACCGGGGGAAAGGGCCTACATACTCGCAAAACCACAGCCGTACGTTTAGTGTAAAAACACTTACATGAGAACAAGTGGAAATAACAACCACCCCCATATAAATACACACTCACACGCGCGCAAATAAACTACTCACTTAAATATCTTTTGCTCCCCCATTCGGGACATTTTCCTCCCCATTCTCTGTTTTATCTCGAAAGTATATTTGGCGTTTCGCACCGTGTGCACCCTCATTGCACGCGTACCATCCCCCGCACACTCGACATTGCATGTTTTGGGGGGCGGTTTTCTTCCCTCTCGTCCCTCGCTCGCACTTCTACAACGGTCGCTGCTGCTTCTGTTACCGCGATCACCGTTTGAATTCTGATAAGGTTCGATGCGCGGATTTCAAATGAAAATTCGATTGTGTGTACGCGCCGTCGGAATTTATCAGTCTGGGGAATTTGATTGTAGCCAATTTACAGTAACAATATGGAATTTCGGGGGGGAAACGCGCCCCGTATGTGTGCCTGTTTACTGGAGTGTTTGCTTCTTCTTGTGGGAACGTTGATTGTTGGTATTAACTCAGTTGAAACACCTTTCAACATGTCTTTGTTCAAACAAATGTACTACTACATATACGTTAAATAAGAAACTTTTCTGGTAATTTCAAGTAAATTCTGTTCAAATAAATTATTTAAAGTATATAACAAAATTATAATCCAAAATATCATTACCTTTTGGTATATTTGTGGCATATTTATCTATTAGCTATTATACCAACAATTTTCCTATGTCAGTTTTATGTAGTATGACATTTCAGTGCATATTTCAATTGTTTTGTAAGATCAAACATAACATATTCACTTGTAGACAGTTTAAGTTACAAGCTTGAGTAACAGCATTAACCATAAAAGTTGATTAGAGCGATCTACAGCACGAGTTAAAATATTTAATTCAAAAAATAAAAGCTGTGCATGAAAAAATAAAATACTTCACCAAACAGTTAATATATTGAACAGACGAATAATTATTAAATACAAAAATATCTGCAGATCAAGACAGCGTGAAATAAACATTATTACTTTTACTTGTATGATGGCGACGTTCACTTGGTGGTGCATTTTGATAAAAAGTTTAAATAAAACACTTTATAACTTTGTTATAAACTATAATAACTAAATATAATTGTAAAACAAAGTTATAAAGTGTTTTATTTAAACTTATTATTACTTTTAATCTACCGGAATTATTAAATCAAAATCACGATAACATCAATGCTCATAACTTAACGATAGTTTCAGAAAATTTGAATTAAAAAAATTAAACATAGAAATATTTAAAATGATGTGGTTGGTTAAATACGATAGCTCACCTAAGCCACTGAAAGTTATATTAAATTCCAAAGATGATGTAAAAGTTGTACTCAAAAATCGAAACAAAATAAATGCATTTAAAATTAAATCTGATGAAACCACACATCAAAGATTACATTTATGTTCTCTAAGAGAAAATCTTCTCGAATTGAGGCTGGAGAAACAAATTTAAACATGAAATACCAAGGTGGTATATCGAGTATTAGCAAACAAAATATTTCGAAAAACTAAAGCGCACCCAGCTGAAACTTGATATATACTACCAGAATGAGTAAACGACACAAATTTGGCACTTTTTTATTAACAACATATCAACATTTTCAAGTACTCGAACTATATGTCTTCTATAATAATCTACAAGCTAAGAATTTTGATATAATATTATCAACAGAAACTTGGCTAAATGCGAATATTAGTGACAGTGAATTTTTAAATAAATACCAAATCTATTAACTGATGAGGCTGTTATATGTTGAAAATTCATATTCACTTGTTTAGTTGTGGAAGTAAAACACTTAAATTTTCAAAACACTTTATTATTGCTTTTTTTCTTCGCCTGAAGAAGCCACAGTGTGGCGAAACAATTGTTGCGTTTTCAAAAAAGCAATAATAAAGTGTTTTGAAAATTTAAGTGTTTTACTTCCACAACTAAACAAGTAAATACCAAATCGTTCGAGCAGAAACATCGAAATGTAGGTGAAGTGATAATTGCTCTAAAGTCAAATATAAAATGTATTCCTTTACTTACTACATCTCCAATGAAAGTAGAGATGACGTTGCCTGTATGTATTTTTTTTAAGAATCTTATCTGAATTTAGTATGGGTTTATAGTCCTCCATCTATGCCCAATGAAGATTATATGTTGCTTTTTGATTTTCTAACTAATCAGATTAATGTTGAAAATTGTATTATATGTGGTTATTTTAACTTGGCCCATTATAAAATGTACAATGGTTGTATTTAAACACGAATTTATTTATTTATTTTATTTATTTATTTATTTATTATATCTTTGGGGTTCTTTCTAAAAAAAACATACAAGAAACAAATTATAAAAAACCTACATAAAATTTTGTACGAAAGAATCACGGGCGGAGTTCACAATAAATTATGTTCTTCCACTCAAACCCCATTTGCTCCACGATGTTGGAAGGTCAGCAAACTCCATACACATCTGGAAGCTATTATATTATCCATAACACCGTTGTTTATCCACTTTTTAAGAGGAACTTCTGGCAGTTTATGTCATGGTATACGAAGATCCTTACTAATCTGTCCTAAGTATATACGAATATAAATGTTCGTTGAAATAATGTGGATCCAAATTTATCAACGTGGCATTATTAATTTAAAGAAAGCAAATTTTACGGATTTTATACTGAAATGTGTAATAAATATTCGAATGCAGTATAGTATATAATGCCCCTGATATGGATAAAGCCTGTAATATATTTTATACTAATATATACAATATCTGCGATATAAATGTTCCAAAAATAAAATAGACCAAAAGAAGAAAGTATCCGATTTGGTTTAATAAAAAAATAATCGAAAATATTAAATTGAAAAAGCGGCACCCAAAAAGTCAAAAGCAATACAGGAACGAATAAAGTAAAGGAAGCTTAGGGAAATTGAAAATCGTCTTAGGCGAATAATTAATGTGGCATATACATCTTTCAATAATAATGCTAAAACATACATCATTAAAAATAAAAGAAATGATAGTCGTATACTAAGTGTTATGTATTTCGAGGAAAACTACTTAACAGATCAGCAAATATTATTGATGGTTTCGCAAATAACTTTGTTAAATCATTTTCTGGATCCGTATTTATACAATAAATAGTTAATAGAATTATCAAAGCTCGCGTAGGAAATTATATAACAACAAATGTGTTATCTGTTCTAAAAAGTTTAAAAATTGAGCAGTAATGAAATGTTACCAGAATTTTTGGTAAGAGATTTAGCATACGTTTGACATTAATTTTCAATCTAATTTTAAGGAAGATAATTTTTTCTACTTATTGGAACATAAAAGTAAAATCGATTTACAAAAGTGAAAGCAAAACAAATATTGACAACTACCGACTTAGTAACTACTCAAAAGTGTTCAAAAGCTTTATTGCACTGCAGATATTTAAAAATGCTCAAGCTTATATATCTGTACACCAACATGGATTATTACATAAAATATCTACAAATACCAATTTACTAATACTCACAAAATATATATTTAAAAATATGGCAAATCGCTGTTAAAGAGATTGACTATGGATCGATATAATCAAGGCTTTCAATCATATATTCCATAATATCTTCATATCCAAATTAGCAACATTTAATATTAACAAAAATATCATAGAGGTAATAAAATCATATCTGCATAAAAGAATACACAAAGTACATTGCCAGGGATATGATTCCATTGAATATGTGGATACTAATGGGGTGCCTCAAGGCTCTAATCTTGGGCGACTATTATTTCTACTCTTTGTAAATGATTGCAACATGCTAATTAATGATTGTATATATTTACAAAATAGCTTGAAAAATTAATACCTATAAATGTTATGTAATATCCTATACGCGCAATCCAAACATTTCCATTTTATTTATCATTTTTACAACACACATTTCAATGGATCCATAATTATAAAAGTAAATAACACCCCCAAATTAAAAGTTAACTTTTAATCAACACATAACAGTTCTTATTAGCGCCAATGATTATTGGGATTCATAATGAGAATTACCAAGTATTTCACTCAAACCCTTAGTTGTACAAATCTCATTATTAGTAAGTTATATAGAAATTTTTTGTTGAGTTGCGTGAAGAAACGATTTAAACTTGATTAAAACACTTTCTTCACAATTAATTTTTACTTCGTTATAAGCTATTGATAATGGGTGCATAGTACCCAAAATTTACATCTAGCGAAATAAAAATTAATTGTGAAGAAAGTGTTAGGATTTTAATGAAGAAGTTATATTATTGTGCGTCAGCATGGTACCTCTTATTCAGAAAATATAAGGCCATGCTTGAAAATAAATAAAAAAGATTTCTAAAATTTCTACTTTTCAAAAAAACAAATCTACATCCACCAAGAAGTTATCCGTATAATCAATATTTAGATGAATTTTAGATAAACTCAATACAAAATCATCATCATCTCATAATGGGATGCTGTCTTTATCAAATAGTTCATGACATCATGGATTCAACGGAATTATACAATCAGTTATCCTATAATGTCAAACTCGACGTTTCAAGAGAATTCGGATATTTGAAGGCAGCAACTACATCATTATTAAAAAATGTAAAAGGACAATATTACCAAAATAAATTCGAAATAAACAAAAACAATTCATGTAAACCATGGAAAATAATAAACAAACAAATAAACATGAAAGAACGGAAAGAAGACAACATTGATGAAATCAAAAAACCCAAAAAATAAAACAGAAATTTATAATGTAGTTAAACAATGGGCAGAACAAATCAAATATGCAAAAAAACACCGACCATGACTAAAACTATATAATAATAATATAATAATAATAACATATTTATTACACGGAATCACCTTTTACATTAGAAATAACATAATTGATGATGAAACATAAAATTAAAATACAACTAAAAGTAAACTTATGATCGTACGTAACAATAACATATATCAAAATTGAAATGCAATTCTTTTGAGTTCTGATTTAAACTTAGACAGACTAGAACCAAACAAATCAATATTATTATTATGATTTAAATCATTAGCTACACTTATAAATCTAAAAAGTGGATTATTTGAATCATAATATTAGTGCGTACTGTTGGTAATCTAAATAAGGGTTTACGCCGTATATTTATGTAAGTAGAACTTACTGAAAAATTTAATGAAGCCAGTATTTCAGAACAATTAATATTACCCGAAATTAATTTATGCAGAAAACACATATCTAACATAATTCTACGAAATTTCAAGGAATCCAAGTTAAAATGAATACAAAGAAAGGAATAATCGGCAACTGAAACACCAGCAACATCAAATCTACGGAACATATAAAAAAGAAACTTGTGCTGTACTTTCTCTAGCGCTAATATATGACAGTTATACTGAGGGGACCAAATTACAGATGCATATTCTAAATTTGATCTTACTAAACATACATAAAGAGTTCTTAGCGCGTATGGTCCGAAACTATAACTATTTCTAAAAATAAAGCCTAATATTTTAAATGCTTTGTTAGCAATAGAATGAATATGATCTTTAAAGGACAATTTAGAATCGAACACAACCCCTAAATCTTTAATACTATAGACTCTTTCCAACTGCTCAAGGTTAATCGAGTAGTCAAAAAAAGTTACACTATTTTTTCTTGAAAATGAGATTAAATTACATTTGGATATATTCAAAAATAAATTGTTCTTTAAACACCACTCAAATAAAATATTTAAATCATGTTGCAGTTCAAAACAACTACCAATGTTATCAATAGAATGAAATAATTTTAGGTCATCCGCAAACATTAAAGATTTACAGTACTTGAACGAATCACACAAATCATTAACAAATAACAAAAACAACACTGGCCCAATATGAGTTCCCTGAGGAACGACAGAACATACATCAATTTCGAAAGACGTGTGGCTATTAAGTTTAACAATCTGAGAGCGATTTGATAAAAATGAATTTATCCAGTTAATTATTTGAGATGAAAATCCATAAGCATTTAACTTAGCTATTAATATCTTGTGGTCCACACGGTCAAACGCTTTAGCAAAATCAGTGTATACAGCATCGACTTGTTTAAGCTCAGGAAAACTTTTTAATATAAAATTCTCAAAACATAAAAGATTAGAGATAGTAGATCTACCATCAAGAAACCCGTGTTGATTATCTACAATGATATTCCGAGTTAAGTATCGAAGCTGTATGGAAATAAGCTTGTCTAGTATTTTAGGAATAAAAGATTGTACGGTAACACCACGAAAATTGTCAATTAGGTTTTTTACCCCTTTTTTGTAAATAGGAATGATAAAAGATTTTTTCCAATATTGAGGGAAGTAACCTAAAAATACTGACTGTTCAAATAGCCAGTGAATAGGCTTACAAAGAGTATATACACAATTAAAAAGGAAGTAACCTGAAATACCATCCGGACCACAATTAAATTTATTAGACAATTTTAAAATTTCATTAAACACGTCTTCCAAATTAATATGCAAACATGACAAAGAATTAACCTTATTAATAAAATTGAATTTAGGGATACTAGTCACATTTACACAATAAGAAGAAGAAAAAAATGAAGCGAAAGCGTTAGCTATATCGTGCCCGTTGTCGTATATCCTGTCTTCAAAACTCATAGCTGCGGGAACACCTGTTGAATTCTTCATTCCTTTGACAAAACTCCAAAAATTCTTCGGATTGCATCTAATGTCCTCTTCAATTTTATCAATAAACGATTTGAAAAGGGATCTACTTAAGGATGAACACTTCTCGCGCAAAACTCTGAAATTCTCATAGTCATTAATATCGCCAGATTGTTTATATAATAAGTGTGCCCGTTTTTTTTCTTTAGTTAAACTTATAAGTTTACTGTTGAACCATTTCGGGTATCGCGAGCTAAAGATAGTTTTAACCGGAACATACATTTCAATCAGATCTGATAATATTAGATAAAACATTTCAAGAGCACTATCCAGATCTTTATTTACAAAAACCAAATCCCAATCCACTTCAGCAAGAGCAATATTAATAGTAATATAGTTGCCTCTTTTGAAGTCGTAAATTTTATCATTGATGGTTAAGTTACGTTGTTCCATTAAAACGTTAACATCAATATCATAGGCGATATGATGCATAGAATTTTTGCACAGAAGATCATTAGAAGCAGTTATATTAATTTTAGCACTAGTGCTAAAAACTAAATCAAGAAAAACGCCTCTATTATTGGGAATATTATTCAATTGAAACATGTTAAAAAAACTATAGGTTTCAGCAATGACATCACAAGCACTATCAGAAGATACAGAGTGCCCCACTACACCCATATCGTCATTATCCCAGGTGGCAGAGGGAATATTAAAATCACCACATATAACTAAATTCCCACATTAACTTTTAGACATACAAACTTTAGCGATGTTAATAATATAATAATCGGATTAAAAGATCATAAAGCACATGGATTTGACAAAATTACAAACTACATAATAAAACAAAACAAGCGAGCATTGATTCTTATATTAGTTAAAATAATAAATACAGTACTGGAAGAAGGACGTTATCCCGAATATATGATAAGCGTTTATAATACCAGTTCACAAAAAAAGAGATAAAACTAACCAAGAAAATTATAGACCAACATCACTACTATCGACATTAAACAAAATTCTGAAAAAGATAATACAAATACAAATAAATAAGCACCTAACTAAACACAATATTATACAACAACAATAATATGAATTCCAACAACATTCAGGAACAACGTTTGCAGCGTACGATCTAATTAACTCCATAAAAACAGCATCAGATGAAAACCACAAAATAGTTGCTATTTTTTTATAGACATGTAGAAAGCTTTCGACATAATCTCAAAAACGAGGATGATAGAGAAACCAATGGCAATAGATATACGAAACAAGACAGACATAAACCTTATGCAGTCATAATTAATTAATAGACCACAAACAACAAAAATAAATAACATAGAAAGACAGATCAATCTGTGCAGAATAAGGAATACCACAGGGTGGCATACTTCCACCAACATTATATATACCAATACTGGAATAAAATCTTAAAAGAAAACCGTATAAATATGCCGATGATACATGTTTATTATCATGATATATACAGGAAAACCTTCCCAGAAATACAAAAAAAACATTAATACATACTTTAAATTATTTTTACTATAATATTAACATGGTACTTTAATAATTTACTAACAATAAATGAAATGTAAACAACTTATGGCGTTCAATGCAAAACAACAACCAATAAACATTAAAATAAAAATAAGAGGAAAGATAATAAAACAAATAAGAGAAATTGATTATCTAGGATTATAATGGGACGCACATATTAACCAACTGGTACAGCAGAATGCAAAAACCATAGCCGCAATTAATAAAATAGGAAACTACATACCAATTGCAATAAAAAGACAAATATACCACATGCTCTATTCACATCGAAAAATAGATATCTAAGTGACATATTGAGAAATGCAACCAAAAAATATATAAACAAGGTACAAGTTCAACAACACCGAATATTAAAAGGATTATATAAAATTGACGAACTGTATACAAAAATGCAAAAACTAAATATAAATAACATTATAATACTAAATAACCCATTATTAATATATAAAATTAAAAACAACCTTATCAAAACGAATATCACACCGAAGATAAACAAAGATATACACAACTACAAAACAAACCTGCGAACAGAAAAATTAAATTAAACAATACACACAAACACTAACAACAGACACTATTAGAAAATACAACGAGCTGCAAGAACACATACGGACACTGAATTTAAAAATTAAAAACCTCTTAATAAACAATAAACCATAATTAAACCTTCAGCAAAAGAAACAACCTGGATCTCTCAATACCGGTAGCCCGAGATGAAACTAAATTCCCAAAATTCCTGAATTCCTGAGGCGAGGACAGAGGGAAAAAGAAGCAACGCGCATACACTGTAAATTATTGTACATAATTAAAGTATACGAATAAAGATATTTCTTAACCAAAGAAATATCTCAGATTTAAGAAATACTCTTAAATTGTGAAATTAAATATTAACTTTTGCATAAACATGAAATTAACAATCACAATTATTAAGTATATGTATTAGTCACCATAGATTATTAAATGTACGTCAAAGTATTCATTAAATATTTCATCTAAAAAATGTTCCAGATTTTAAGTTAAGTTTTATATTAAACAAAATTAATTTCTTGTAAGAGTTATGTATATATTTTCAAATTATCAAATTTACAGTTTTTAAAAGAGTTCCAATAATTTTTAAACAAACTACTATACGATAAAAACCTACTTGAAAATATCAAAATTCTAAGTTTTTTTAAGCATTAATATTAACGTAGATAATGGCGTAAAATGAAAAAAAAAACCCTTACTTGAAATCTAATACAATATTGTAGATAAGATCTGTCGCTTGGAGCTAAAAAGGCCAATGTCAATATTTTGCCGTTTTGATTTAAGCAATACATTAGACTTCTTTTCTTACGGTATTTAAGATGGTAAAACAGCCAATATAAAATCTCAACCAATAGCAGATCTATCAATTTAATTTTGGCCAATGTAGCTATGGATTCATCAACATCAGTTTATGCTAAAAGGGCCAGTGTCTACCTTGGCCCTTTTAGTTGTAACTATTGATATTATTTTATTTAACATAAATGGGTCAATGTCAACATTGGCCTTTTTAACTTTAACCTTCATAGCAGTAGTAGCCATCATAAACGTTACATGGTTGCAGCTGCATCGCAATTCTAGTTTTAAAGTGTTTGTGAAACAAAAAAATGAATACTTATAATTCAAGGACAAGGCAGATTTTACAGATGTGTGGAGCTGATAATAGTAAGTGATTCAGTAATACATTATATTTTTATATAGAACTATTCATTTAATATTGCCGATTTGAGGTTATGTTGATTCGTTGTAATAACTAGAGCCCGAACTTGCACAATAATTATAGAAAATAGCCGCATATCGTTGCAGGAGGCTCTGAATAGTTGAAAATATGCATTTTCATAAAAGTCCGGGCTGTCCACATGACATGTACATTGTATTGGTTTGTATTGGTATCTTGTAGAATCAGCATTAGTCAGTGATGATGACAATTTAAGCACACGGTCCAGCACAATACCAGTTCCAGAAACGAAGGAATTGGAAGAGATCCTTGAAAAAATAATAATAGAAAATACAGATTCAAGCGATTCAGAACCGTTTAAAGACGATAATGGTGATGAATATGTACCGTCGGACAGTGACGAGGACACTGAAAACAACCAAGAAGAACAGTTTGAAGATGTCGGTTTGGATATCAGTCTGGTAAATAAAGAACTTATTAACAATGCAGAATTGGTTGATTCGGCAGAAAATCAAATAAATAAATCACGCAGGGGAAGAAAAAAAAGGAAACAAAGATGACGATACTAGGAAACGAAAGCGGAATTCTTCTAATTGGACTCGAGATATAAGAAAACTTTTGAAAACTCAAGGCAGAGAATATTCGTCAGTGTCAGGAAAGAAAACTTTACCTGCCAAAGAAATGAAAGCAGCGTGCTCATGCAAAAAAGAAGTGTTCACCCCTGACGAGCGACAAATTCTCTTTACAAATTTTTATAAATTGTCTAGTTCTGGACAAAACCAGTTTGTGGCAAATTCCATAGAAGAAGAGAAAAGGCATGTTCAGCGATTAAGACATAATGACGGCAAGAAAAGTAGACGAAACTTTTCTAGAAAATATTTTTTGACAAACATCAACAGCAAAAGAATGGAAGTGTGTCAAATTATGTTTATAAATACATTTGACGTTATTTTAAAAAAAGTGAGAATAATTGTTGAAAAGAAACGGTCAAGCAATAGCAAAATATGTTCTGAGGATAAACGAGGAAAACATGGAAACCAACCTAAAATCCCAGAAAAGGATAAACTCCTAATAAGAGAATAAAACTATTTCCCGCTTATCAGAGTCACTATTCACGATCCCACACTCAGAAAAAGTACTTGTCACCCGATATATCGATTGCTCAAATGTACCGACTGTATTTGGATTATTGTAAAGAAGAAAATATTCAACCGCGGAATGCCTCTCTATACAGAAAAATGTTTGTTGAGAAATTCAACTTATCATTTCATAAACCAAGAAATGATACATGCGCAAAAATGCGACAACTTTCTTATGCAGTTAAAATGTTGTGAAAACGAGATAGTCCGCAGATTAATCGAAGAAAATAAAACCAGACACCTACATTTGGCTGGGTCGGCATAGAAGAGATAAGGAGGAATGCCATCATAATCCAGGTTTTGTTACAATGTCATTCAACTTACAAAAATGTTTGCCTACTTCATATCTCAGAAGTGGATCGAGTTCCTACAAACGTCAATTGTGAACATTTAACCTTACCATTTACCAAACCATAGGAAAAGAATCCTCTTCTGTGTGTTACCTATGAAATGAGACAATGGCTGGTCGTGGAGGGCAGGAAATAGGTTCTTGCATTTATCATTACCTTCATAATCTTGCAGAAAATAATAATATACACACGGTAACTATGTACAGCGACTCCTGCGGAGGTCAAAACCGCAATATTTATTTTTCTACAATGTTACTGCAAACTGTTTCTGAATTGAAAGCTAAAGGTAAACATTTAACTATTAACCATAAGTTTCTTGAGGCTGGACATACTCATATGGAGGCAGACACTATCCATGCGGCTATAAAAAAAACAAAAAACGTACTAGTGCTTATATTGAGTTGCCCCGAGATTGGGTAAATGTAATATGTTTGGTGCCAAGAAAACCCCCTTTAAAGGTTATAGAATTGGAAAAAATCGACTTTTTAAACTTCAAATCATGTTTAAACACTCACTATGTACATCGAAAAAGAAACATCTCAAAGGAACCAATTCAGTGGCTCAAAATAAAATGGATGCAGTATTCAACAGATTCTTTGAACATTTTGTACAAACATTCCTTTGAGGTCGAGTTTAAAATTTTCGATATATCCAGAAATCAGAAGAAAACTCGACAGGATGGTCTTCTCAAGCTTCAACCACTTAATATTAAACCACTTCCCTTAAGTACGGATAAATTAAATGACTTAAAGGCACTTTTGCCATATATCAGCAAAACTAATCGCATGTACTACAATCACTTTATTGAACAAATGTCAGCAAATGATAACATAGTGGATTGCTTGGGTGAAGCTTCTGAAGAGGAAATAGATTTACTATCATAAATTTCATATCTAGATGTAGAATATCTTAGTTTTGTAATGTATTTAGTTTATTTCACCTTTGTTAACACTAAACTTTGTAAAAAATATAATAAACTTCGTAATAAATAACTATATTCTCTTTTTATTGTTGTTATATCGGCCAATGTCACCTAAAAACAATTTTTTTAATCGTGAATGTATGCAACAAAGGCCAAAGTCATTTTTTTTTCAAAGTAAAATATTTTTTCAAAACATGGAGTACATTATCAGATTCTATGCAAAAGTATCTATGTTTGAGCCTTGTATTTTATGTCAATTAGAACTAAAATAATGTTTGATAAAAACTTTCAATGCGATTTTCTCAAATACGCAATTTTTGACATTGGCGTTTTTAGCTCCAAGCCACAGAGATATTGTATTTTGCACACAGTTTGGATTCTTTTGTTATTAGTATTTATAACAGTTAATAAGACTTATTGATAAAATTATAATAACAATACAATATTTAATGTATTTACCTTAAGCATTTTGAAATAATATGTGTGTCGTATTTAAATTTTATCAGTATAATGTTTTTGTATAAAAGTCCTCCCAGATAATATTTATTAACGAACACAAAAATGATTTTTTACTATTACCTTATAAAAATATTTATTTTCATTTTATACTTTTCAATAGTTACATGTGGAGATAGACGCACGAAGTCGATTTAAGTAGTTTTAAAACTCCAGATTCATTTTTATTCGATATGCATTGCATTTGAGTGAGATTTTAAATGAAATAAATCAATGCTTTGTCATAATCAGAAATTGTAGGTGTTAGGGAGAATGTAAATTCCACTAAGGGTAGAAAATTTGTTTCTCTTCTAAATAGCAATTAACAATTCTCTCTTAATTTGGCAAAACAAGTGGCAATATGTTTCACAGATTATTAAAAACAATAACGTTTTTTTCATTCTCTCATTCTGGTCTTATTAAATATGCCCTTTTCAATAAAAACACATAGTTACAAGTCTATAAATTGCTTACTTTTTTGTTACTATTGATACTACAACATCGGTTACAAAAAAACACAGATAATTATTGAATGAAATACGAGTCTCCTTCTTCGCAAATTTCATTAATTTTCAATGCTGCTGAAATGTACATTTGTAATTAATAAAATTTGTGAAGAAAGTTGCATTATTATGTGCATCTCCACAAAACTCAACAATCATTAAACAGTTATTAATATTTATATTTCTATAGCATTTCTTAAAATATTTTTTCAATAATATAGTTTCTACTAAACACAAAAAGAGGTTTAGACTTTTCTTTACCAAGAATCCTTCGACCAATTTTTGTAAGCATCAAAATCACAAATAAAAACATGAAGCTTAATCTACTTTCTAATTTCTATCTTTTATGCAAAGCAGATTTTTAATAATAGCACTTGCGAGGACGGTTATTTGTAATTGAATTTTTTTGGAGCGTGTGAAAAGATGCATAATGCAAGTCTCAATTTTCGTCGCTGAATTGAATTGCGTTAATGCCCTCGGACGGATTAAAATGAAAATTCGCGGCCAAAATTAAAAGTCGCTTATGAATTTAAAGTGTTAAAAGTGCCCATTTAATTACTCCACTTTTTAATATTCGCCGCGGTTACGTGCAGCATACGTAATGCAATTACACGACGCGGAGAAATCCTATTCATTTCACGGTCCTATTCATAATTGAAATACATGTTTTTTATTTTCCATTATTGTCGGTTCCACTTATAATTACTTTTATAATTATTCCTATTTACGTATTATTAAGCACTAATCGACATCGACGGAGGTTCGTATAAAATTCTATTTCGCGTACTCGATTACTACCGTCTCTGCCTCAGTGCATGCAATTTGAATTTAATAGATTTCATATTCTCTCTATACTTTATTCCCGGCATATTTTATAGCCGGTAATTTAATTTGCGGATTTTATCTGTAGAAAGATAATTACATAAAATGAAGCCCAGTGTATATAGAACTGTGTTTTCAATGCATGGTGTACGGGTTCAATCAATGATATAGGAGAGAGCAAATATTAAATTTTCTGTAGCTTATAAAAAACTACAATACAAATTTATGATATGCAAACGATTCATTAAAATATCCTCATTCACATGAGGTAGCCTGAATTAGCAGTTCTAATATTTTGAAGATGATATTAGAAATGAAATGCAAAAAAATTAAACCAACCAAATAAACCTCTTTCAACAATAAATTAATAAGAATTATAGGAACTTTTTAACTATAGTTACTTCTGTAATATCAGAAGACAAAATAGTTAAATAAATGCAAAGTGGGTTCGTCGTCTCCCCATTCATCCATTTCGGGTCTCCGCCAATAATTTTAGCTAAATATAAATAAAACACACTTACTATGTATATTATTATTTACCCTAATAATTATGTTAAGGACATAGTAAGTAGGCCAAATTATTTTTAATATTAATAAATAATTGATGTAATTTTTGAAAATAAATGAAAGCGTATTTATATCTAAATATAAAAAAAACAATTTATATATTTTGATCAAAATACGAATCTATTATTAATGAATAAATGCATGCCAATGTTATTGATTGACAGTAAACCCGGTGGAAGTGAATATGCAGAAAAATTGGTTGAAAAATATATCCGATATAAATACATTATTCGAGTTATTAACCTTAATTGATATAGCTTTTTTTATGAAACATTATTGACAGTGACTCATATTCATTTTAGTATCAATTAAAACGATGAGGAAATTAACTGGTGCGGATGTTTGTATTATGCGCGTTTATTGTCACTTAATACCCCTTCGATAAACCCTCATTTTCTATACTAAATTGGATACTATCCGGGGCAATAAGCCAATAACATGATTGAAATGTATTTACCTTTAATTGCTTTTTATATTTTTTTGTCATATTTATTGCAGCTGTTTGTTCACAAGTATGATTGCTGTAAATGTGGCCGGTTTAAATGATGTTTTATATATAATTAAAAGTTCATAACGATTAAAAATAGTTTATTATCGTTCGAAGTATAATTAATGATACATAGGAGTACAAAAAATATTAATCAATTAAGATTAGTGTCAGAAGATCGAAAATATTGTAGCTATAAGAACCAGATAAAATATATAATTGATTTTTAAAACTACTACCTTAAAATTCAAGGTGAATTACGAAGAAATCAAGCTAAAATATTCAACATCTCTAATGATCAAATCAATCAAAATATTATTTATGTTTGATTAACATCAAATCGATATATAACAGTTTATTAAATTAGTAAGTGTAATTGCATGGTCATATTTTTTTAAATATTTTTGACTCATTGTAAACTAATTGTAATTATTAATAAATATTTTTGGGTAAAATATATATTATACGTTTCAATATACTCTAATGATATGGATATAGTAAAATTTATGTTTTCCTAATAGCCCCGGTTGAGAATAATTGGGTAATTTCCTGCATGGTAATTGGCCCGATTTCGGTTACATAATTCTGACATAAAAGCACAAAAAGTCAGGAGCATTAAGGCGGGAAACGTATGATTAAAAGCGGCGCATGCATAATAAAGTAATAAGAGCGCATAAAATTACACAGGGCGGACGCATAATTCGCCCGTTTGCATTATAACTGGGTGCGATCATTTATTAAGTCCATTCCAAGACGTTTCGCACCCTCTATTTTTGACTTAAACTACTTAATAATAGACATATAGCTATGTTTAATGCGTGTTCACCTTTCTCGTGGATTCATATTTATTTCTTCAAACTTTTAAAACTACTTTTATATAATATATTCCTGTCGGAAAAATAAATTCAGGTCATTTATTCCGATTAAATCGGTGGCCACGTACGTTTTGTACAGCTTAGCATGCAAATTGATATTTTATAAATTAGCATGGTTTAACTAATAATATTAATATGAATAAAAAGTTATGTAGTAATTATTCGCATTTTAAAGCAAGTCAATTTACAGAAGAAATATTATTTAACAATTAACATAATCAAGCGATTTGTAACTACAAGTTAGAGAGTACAAATTTCCTTTGCACAAAATTAATTCCGTAATACTAATAACATAAATTATGTTCAACTATTAATTTACATAATAAATTTAAAAATACTCACTGTTGTAGATTCACGAAATGTTTTCGTAATTTTAAATTTATTATTTAATTTTCTACAACGAACTAAAGGATTTTAATACATTTTATTATAAATTTACATAATACTATTGAAGTTAGTAAGTAGGAAATTCTAAATATATGTTAATTATATTGGATGTATTATTGTGTAGCAAATTGAATAATTCATTTTATCTTTTTCCCTATAAGTTTTTAATTTGTGTACTAAATAATGTACTTGTATTTACAATGGCTGTTTTATTGGATATATTTTTCTTGGATATTTTCTCTTTAATCACATTAACTATTAACACCTTGTAACATCATTATGAATAATTATCAAGTGTTTTTATCACCATTTTAGTAATAAATTCCAATGCTATCCGTAATTAGCTTGGATGTAAAATCTTGTTTCTAGAAATTGACAAATAAAATGATATTTATGTAATCGAAATTTTTCCTACTAAAACAGTATAGATAGAATTAAACAAACATTTTATTTAACAATAATCCCTTTGCCAATACTTTTTTATCCAAAACGTTACAAGAATATATTTGTTTACAACATATAACCCAGAAGGGACTGAAAATGGATCTACTTTGAAAAAAAAAGACTCTTTAATAAGCTCTTATAAATTTTTCGTATTGTACGAAACAAAGTTGAAAGAGTATTTTTGTTATTATTCAACATGTTTAATGAATCAAGAACCTTTAAAAATAAACTATGTTTTAATTCAACGAAATATAATCTTATATCTCAATTGGTTTGTTGGTATTTTAATTATTAAACTTTGGGACACTAATAAAATTAGTAATTGTGTCATACAAAACATAGTTTTCACCATCTTTATTAATCTTATCAAATATTAAGCAAACTATAAAAAAATGAAAATTGCTTTATTATTATTATTGGCAATTATCTCTACGAATATATACAGGGTGAGTTTTTTTCGATGTTCTCTATGGGGATCTCGGAAACTATAAGAGATAGAGAAACGGTTAAATGGGGAGAGATGTGTAGATTTACGAGACGAATAAAATTCTACTTTCAAAGTTTTCAAAAAAGTCAAGTGTAACTAGATATTTTGAAAAAAGTAAAAAATGTCAATTTCTTCAAATCAATATATCTCGGTTATTATAACAGATAGAAAAAAACTGTAAAGAACAAAGTTTTTTTAAATGGAAACCATAGTTGGTTATGGCCTCATTCAAAAGGTAATTTTTTTCTCTTTAATCCAATATGACATACGACATAGTTATTTCTAAAAATAAGTGAGTTATAGTCATTTTAAATTTTATTATAAATAAAAAATGGGTAGCCATGAAAAAGATGAAAGTAAAACAAATGCAGTTGTTTATAATAATAGCAATATTGTAATTATTAGTTCTACAAAGTTAAATAAAAATGAAAAACCAGCATAAGAATAATAATTTTGTAATTATCAAATGGCCTTCTGTATGTGGTATAAACCCATTTATCAAGAGGATAATACGGTTTTTACAAAAATATTATGAACAGATGAATCGCGATTCCTTAATTGTGATATTTTTAATCGCCACAATGAACATAGATGAATTCAAGAGAATCCACGAGAAGTTTCACAGAGGAAACTACAATTTAAATTTGGATTTAATCAATGGTGTTTGGATTAATAATTCTCGGCCCATATATTTTTGAAAGCTCACTAAGTGAAACTGATTACTTTCATTTTCTTCAGAAAACATTTGAAGATACGCTCGATTGTTTAAATTTATCATTACAAGCAAGATTAAAATGGTTCCAATATGACGGTGCTCCACCTCATAACATGTTGGCTTTACAAAGTATTTAAATGATGCTTTTCCTAACTCATAAGTGGGAAGAAATAAACCAATTCCAGGACCATCTAGATCTCCCGATCTGCGCGTTTTAGATTTTTTTCTGTTGGGTTATGTAAAAAACAAAGTATATGAAAAATCATATCAATCTGTGGAATCATAAACTAGTTGTTATTGAAACATTTAATTCAATTTACATGAGAATAGTCAAAAAGCCATAAATTCAATTTAAAAAAAATATATAATTTATGTCATAATAGTATTAATAGTGGACTCTTTGATCATATTTTTTTAATATTAAAATTTCTCTCCCATTGATATATTGATAATTACAGAATTAGTTTATGCTGTTGTTTCATTTTAGTTTATCTCTGTAAAATTAATAATTACAATATTGCTAATATTATAAACAACTGCAATTGTTTTACTTTCACCTTTTTCAAGGCTACCCGTTTTTTATTTATAATAAAATTTAAAATGACTATAACTCACTCATTTTTAGAAATAACTATGCCGTATGCTATATTGGATTAAAGAGAAAAAAATTACCTTTTGAATGAGGTCACAGCCAACTATGGTTTCCATTTAAAAAAAATGTAAGTTTGCGTCATATCTCGGAAAATAAGGGCGATAAAAATTTTCTGATTATTTTTTATTAATCTGCATAAAATTATCTAAAACTTTATCCTTTACAGTTTCTTTCTATCTGTTATAATAACCGAGATATATTTTTTTGAAAAAATTGACACTTTTTACTTTTTTCAAAATATCTAGTTACCCTTGATTTTTTTGAAAACTTTGAAAGTGGAATTTTATTCGTCTCGTAAATCTACACTTCTTTCCCTATTTAACCGTTTCTGTATCTCTTATAGTTTCCGAGATCCCCATAGAGAACATCGAAAAAAACTCACCCTGTATTTAGTTGAAATCTAAAACACTTTACCGAGACTTTTAAAATAAGTTCTAAAAAGTAAGAAATTAGTTAGTATTAAATCTAATTATAACTTAAAAAGAATGAATATAAAACTCTTTATCGAATGGTAAAGAAAATACATAATTAATTCAGGTATCAAAACTGTTAAAGTTACAGTAAAGCTACAAATACAAAGATTTTATATAAGAACAGTTAAACAAAGTAACTTAATACTTATGATACAAAGAATGCTAAAATTTAATTTAATAACTATAATAATAATAATAAATATCTTTATTCACATTTGTATCGACCATTCGTCTATCGGCCCAGCCTAAAATATTAACCGCTTTTCTATTTATTAATAACTATACTATCTTCAGGTTGGATCGCTTTTTATTGGCATGGTGGTTTTATATGTAAAATTTATACTTTATCTCATTGTGTTGTATTAATTCTAACTCGTCATTTATATACTTGTGAATTGATTGTATCGCTTATTTAGTTATAATCTTATAATCTTTGAAAACAAATTGTCAAATTCAAAAATTTCAACATTAAACTTTAGTAAAAATATGGAATACTACAAGAATATTATTAAACAAACGGTTTATATGTAGTTATATTAATCAGTTGTTTCTCTATATTACACCTCTTAATAAATATATAAACCAATTAAATACTATTAAAAACATGTAAATAAATAAACAACATTTATTTTGTACTTTATTTTGTTACAACTAGTTATTTAAATATTTTCAAATATAGAATATTCCACATAAAAATAACGCAACGTAAATAACTAAAGCTTATTTATTATTTAACAATAAATATAGAATGGCCTTAAATAACACACTAGTATATTTTATATATTATTTTGGAGTTTCTAAACTAGATGAGCTTATGTAAATTATTTCACAATAAATAAATCTCACCATTAAAAAAACGGAATGCAGATTACTGTTAGAAAAGTGACTCAAATATGTCTCTCATTTATTAGTAATACTTAGAACTTATATTTGAGGACTGACGGTTAAGCGGTAAGGACTCGAAAGAGTTTAGTCAACAAATAAACCGTAAATAAATAAATAAATAAATGGGGTCAATTATAAAAAAAATTCTTGTACTTAAGTTACTTACTAAAGTAAGAGAATTATCTGGTGAAAACTTCAGAAATGGGATTACAAAGAGGTCTGCCATTGACTTTTCATCTTCGTTTTTTTCCCGTTTTCCTCCACAGTCTCCTTATATTCATAGTAATAGTAATAGTAATCTTTATTGTTATAACTCCAGTTTTACAAACTTCGAATATACTTAATTGCCAATAAACTAGGGATAATTTTACAATATATGTTATCTTAATATACACTTTATCAATACCAAATTAAATGTATTTAACGATATTATCTGATGTTGAATATGCGCGAAAACAACTGGTAAAATATTCTAAAAGAAATTATATAATATAAAATAATAAGTTAATCGTATATAAAATATAAATATAAAAGTAGAAGTAAAACCAAAAATATGAAAGTAACAAGCTGATTAAAAATTGTGCATATAAAATATTTGTGATAAAAGTTATTCGAGAATAAAATAAATCTATACAAATAGATAAAAGTAACATATATGAGACATTTTTGATAAAAATTAAATTGAAACAATTAAAACAGTCAGAAGGTTAAAATATTATTTATAAGTTAAATATTAAACATACAAAGACATACTCACTAACACAGAGATAAAATAACAAACACTATGAAAATAAATTAATTAAAAGGGTATCATAACTGTATGCCTACAAGATTACTCTTAAGGTATTCTCTAAAATTGTAAAACGCTTATTCTTGTAAATATTCTTCATGCGAAGTAAAAATTCCATTTGAGGTAGTTCCCTTACGCGAAGAGAAATGATATTGAAAAATTTTGTTGCGTAATAATTTGTTGAACGCCGAGAGCCAAATAGTTTGTGCTTATATGGATAAAGGTTCATTCTATTTCTTGTAAAATATTTATGTTTTGATTCATGCCTAATTAAATTGTGTTCAACTTTTAAATAAGCTAAAATATACAAACAGGGCATGGTTAGTATATTATAAGTAGTATAAGCACTTGTACAATCTTGTCGGTATGTAAGACCTGCTACAATACGTATTGCTCGACGTTGTAGAGAAAAAAATATCTTTAGAATTGGAGAATGTGACTGCCAGAGTGCATAATATGCTACCCTTAGCAAATCACATGTTAAAGTATTGGCCATATTGCGTAGTAAGAAAATGTTGGAAGTTATTTTTTTGGCTAGTATATTGCCATGGTGTATCCATTTAAAGTGTCTATGCAGAGTTATTCTCAAAAATGTTATTGCCGAGGTATTTGGAATGTCTTTAGCCTTGTTTGCGCAGAAAAATAAAGTTTCTGAGTTTTGGCTGTGTTCAGAGTTTATTCGTTACTACGAAATCATTTTGATACCTCTAACATAAGGGAACCATGACGCACCTCTAATGACATCAGGTTAGAATCGTTTGTACTAATAGTGGTGGCATCCGCGTACAATACTATATTATAATCTTTTACATGTTTGGATAGGTCATTAATATATAATAAGAATAATATCGGTCCCAATATTTACCCTTGAGGAACACTTACGTTATTAACTAATACTTGTGCATAAGAATTTACTTTAAGTACAGCTTGTTTCTCTCTTGAAAGTACGATGAGAGCAGCTTGCAGCAATCAGGATGTATGATGTTGGCATACAGTTTTCTAATGTGTATTTAATGTGATACACAGTCGGACACTTTGGTTGGATCAATAAAAAATGGTTATATATTGGCCTGTTTCAAAGCACTCGATGGCCCAGTCAGTGAAATGTATGACGGCATCCGTTGTTGATAAGCCTTCTTTAAATTCAAATGGTTGTCTACCTAGTATGTTGTTTGGTTCTAGGTATTGAACTAACTGCATTTTCATTAATTTTTCAAAAAATTTTGAAATGATTGGTAATAAACTAATTGATGGATAATTTGGGTCGCCTTAAAAATGGGTATTATTTTTGCAACCTTTAATTTTTTTTCTTTAATGCAAGAATTAAAAAGTTCAGTTAACTATATAATAATAGATTTTTTTTCGTCTTTTAACATGCTGGCTGTTAATCCATAGATATCAAAGCTGATTTTAGTCTCTTACTTCATTGATTGCAACGTCGCGAAAATTAAAATATGGGAGAGACGTAGGATTTTCTACACTACATATTAAAACAATTGGATCAATATTCGATTCTTGGGGTGATGGCGCTAGTAATTTTGGTGCGTTTATAAAAAAAGTATTAAACTCATTTGCTGTTACATTGCAATAATTGATATTGGACTTTACTTTATTTTTATTAATAATTTTCCACATTGCTATTTGATGTTTATTTTATATATTTACTATTTGCTTCAATTTTTGCTTATTTTAATTCCATTTCCCTACAGCAATCTTTTAAGGGAGGATTTGTTATGATGAAGGCGAACGTTTCTTCAATGGCACATACCGACCTAATTTCTTTGGAAAATATGAGAAGGGCATAAATAACATCAAATTTATATATTTAAAATTATTAATTTTAGTTTATTTTACAATCAGTTAACAATTAATATTAATAATAATAATTTATTAACGAGCGAACCCTTTCTACAAATAATATACAATGTTATTATACATGAACAATGATTTAAATATAAAGATTTAGAAAAACTAGAAATAAAACGTGCTTATAACTAATTAATAAAATATGAACTAATATGAAACTAAACTATTATTGCAAGGAATTAACTATAGTGTTCTAATCTATTCTAAATAGGTAAAATCTAAAACTTTCATAACTGTATATATAATTTCTTACCAAGTCGCATAATTCTACAAATTGGATTATTTTGACCATAATTGCTCCAATGAAATGAGTGCCAAAAATAGCTCCACTTCTAGTTCGCAAACCAAAAGCCCAAATATTTATTTTACCTAGTAACTCATGGAAAATTGTTTGAGAATTTAATATTTTATAAAGGAAACACAAATTGCTAATGCTACATATCGTCTTATATTTATTAAGCAATGGCTCAATATTAAGTTGAGACAATAAATTATTGTAGTTGATATTAACTACTACTGGCAATTCTCATCTTGCAAGCAAAAATCCTTAAGAAGTTTCTGGATTGTTTCAATTTTTTTAATTAAGTATGACTGATTAGGATTCCAAACAACAGATGCATACTCCAATATCGATCTAACAAGTTTTATACAGTTTTAAAATACCAGAAAAATAGAAGAATCCTTGCCTACTCTTGAAATAAACCCCAACATCTTCATGGCTATACTTGTAATGGTGGTAATATGGTTCTGAAAGTTCAATTTAGTATTGAGTATAACCCCAATATCCTTCATATCACTAACTCATTCTACGGATGCATTATTTATTCCGTATATACAATCAATGTAAGTTTTATTGTTTTTAAATGATATATGTATATTTGCATTTATTAATATTAAGATGCAAATTATTAGTAGAGCGCCAGTTAAAAGTAACGTTTATGTCTGACTGAAGCAGCGTACTGTCCATTTGATTGCTTATTATTTTAAATAATTTAATATCATCAGCATATAATAATATGTGAGAATAATTTATATGGTTGACAATGTCATTTATAAATAAATTAAATAATATTGGGCCCAATAGAGATCATTGAGGTAATAATAATAATTGTTTATTCGTGTCACTACACAAAGGTTTACACACGTCAGAATATACAATTGCAGCGAATATATTAGGTAACCCATCGCAGTATACAAAAAAAGTATATTACATATTCAAATTTCGTAAGATAAAACGTAACCGACAAGTTATCAATTAAAATACAGATAAAAGTAATTTAGTAAAATAATAAAAGATTAAGGTACAACATAGACAGAATACAACATATTAAAATAGTTAACATGTAAATATATAAAGTAGATAACGAATAAAAACAAAAGACAGTGCGACTGACTAGACAATAGAGCTAGCAGTGAGATTTCTAAATCCATCAGACAGACATTCTTGGACGGAATAAAAAGCATTTTTAATTAAATAGCTCTTAACAATTTTCTTGAAGTTCGCAATAGGTAGTGATTTCAATGCATTTGGTAGTGTATTAAACAATTTAGGTCCATAATATTTGACACCATTTTGCGATGTGGATAAGCGGAGGTTAATTGGATCACTAACTAAAGATCACCGGACCTGGTATTGTAAGTATGTACCTCGTTATGTTTGTCGTATATATGTCTGTTATTATAAACATAAAGTAAGCATTCAAAAATGAAAAGTCAGGGAAGTGTTAATATTCGTAGTTGCACATAAGCATCTCGGCAGTCATCTCTGTAATTGATTGATGCCACAATACGGATAGCTCGCCGTAGTAGACCGAATAAACGGGACATTATGGCAGAGTGACCCCATATTAATATTCCATATGGCAATTGACTTTGGCATAGTGCAAAATAAGCTGACCTCGCAGCATATTGAGGCAGTTCAAATTTTAGATTCCGCAATAAAAATATTGGCGAATTTATTTTATAACACAGTTGTTGTTCATGAAAACGCCATGATAGTTTTGAGTCTATCTGTTTACCAAGGAATTTTACAGTACTGACAGTTGCATTTTGTTTAAGAGAGAAAGTTATATTGGATGATTTCTCTGGATTTACACACAGTCGGTTGGCCGTGAACCATTCAGTGACATTACTGACAGAAGCTGCATTCCTCCACACAGCATCGACCTCTCCGACCGAGGTGTCCATTATGGTGGTGTCGTCAGCAAATAACATGATGGACGAAGTAGGTACGTGACCAGGGGGATCATTAACGTATATCAGGAACAACAGTGGACCTAAAATGGAACCTTGTGGCACGACATGCTTCATCACTCTGCCTAAATATATAACATTATTAATTTTAACATACTGCATCCTGCCGCTCAAGAACGAGTTTATTAAACGACAGCTAGTTGGGTGAAAATTGCAAAAGTATAGCTTCCTTAGAAGAATATCATGAGAGACACAGTCGAAAACCTTACTGAGATCCATGAAGGTAGCAGCAGAACGTAGTCCTGCTTCAAACCCCTCATAGATCTCCTCAACAAATGCGATGATTGCATCCCTCGTAGACTTTCCCCTTCGGAAGCCATATTGATTATTACTCATTAATTTATGTTTATCGAGGAAATCAACCATTTGTTTTAAGAGTACATATGCAAGAACCTTAGAAAGAATTGGCAACAGCGATATAGGTCTGTAGTTATTAGCATCAGATCTATTACCTTTCTTATGGATTAGAAGGACCAGAGCCTTTTTTAGACAGTCGGGAAAAATGCCTGCCCGAATGCATGCGTTTATTAGCTTAGTTAACGGTGTAATTATAGTGTCAATTAGCTCCTTAAGTAAGATAGTAGATATGCCATAAACATCCACACATCTTGAGTTTTTTAACTTTTTTACCACAGAGCGTACAGTAACTTCACTCACTTTTATAAATCTAAGGTGATCTCGCATTTCGCGGAGATTATTATTAAACCATACTACTTTCCTATTCAGGGGATTAGTGATTACAGTTTTAGTTGGGAATGATTTTTCAACATAACTGTGAATTAATTTAGTGAATCTTTCAAAAGTTTCGTTAATGTCACGTAAAGCACATTCAGTGAACCTCCAATCAGTATCTGATAGTAAATTGAATAATTTCATTCTACCCGAAAGGGTAAAAGGTCTTACTTCACGTTTACCATGGACTGTTTTAATACTTTTGACGACTAATTTGACACTAATACCTATATGATCCGATATACCAGGACGGAAGGGTGTAATAACTAGATCGGTGTTGGTATTCGAAAATATGTTATTGAGGCAGTTATTGCCTCTCGTGTTGAAATCCACTCTTCCTGTTAACCCATATGATAGAAATAGATCAGAGAGAGCATGAGCCCTGCTGTCGTTCAGATTAAAATGAACATTGAAATCACTACCTATTATGATAGATTTATTTCTGTTTAATTTATCGAGAAGTATCTCAATAATAGCTAGAAAAGTCGCCGGATGGATAGCGATATATTGTAATTAAAGTAATATTGTATTCCGGTAGATTAGACGCGGCTATCTCACAAGTTTTTTCAACTGACAGGCAAGTAAGATTTTTCATATTAGATACACATATATCATTACGAGTTAGTTGCACCACACCCCTATTAATAAATTGTGACTGAGCGAATTGTGATGTTACCTGAAAATTATCAATGCGCAGTGCATTAACTTCAGGTGTACTTAGCCAATGCTCGCAGAAACACAAGCAATGGATGGAATTTATATCATTTAAAAATGCATGAACCTCATTTATTTTATTTCTTAAGCATTGTATATTAAGATAGTATAGATTAAGACTACTAATGTTTGATAAATCCTTTTTAGGTGCCTTCCGTTTCTTGTATCTTACCGTTTGGAATTCCTCCGCTGGAGATTCACTCGCATTTTTTATAGTTCCATGAGTGTCATCAATATTTTCCGGATTGCCAGTGAGCCTCAGGGGCGCCTTGTTGCAATTTTTGGAGGTGGTTGGCACTGTTCCGATTACCTTTGTAGCACTAACTTCAGTTGTATTTATATTAGCCGGATTGGCCGGAAGACGCAAAGGCACACTTTTGCCAGTTTTGGGAACGACTGGCGATGTTGCCATTTCTAACGTGGCGCTAACTTCAGTCGTATTTACATTAATGTGTTTTGGTGGATTTAATGGTGGTGATGAACTAACCTCTAGTCGAAGGTGTTTACTTTCTTCTTCCAGACGATGCACTTTTTCTAGCAGGAGTGAGTTATTTAATTTTAATTCATGAACTAACTCCTTTAGGGTAGTGTAGGCTTCCTTTTCGAAATAAGATTGGATTTCATCGCTACGTTGGCGTTTGATCATGTCGTCTTCGTTTGGCGTGATACCACAGCATTATTTTACTTTATTAAAGCATTTTAGGTGGTATAAAGACTTGCATTTATCGCACTGTATACCGGACGTTCGCCGGCCATGAGTGGAATTTTTTTTACCCCTGAAGTAGCGGTAAAATCTTTAGATATCACTCCATTAATTCTCACACATTGTTTCCTATTTGAGATAAAGCTATCTGTCCAGTTTACAATATCACCATTAAAACTAAAAAAACTAAGATTATTTATCAAGATCTTATGTTTCACTCTATCGAAAGCTTTGGAGAAATCAATTTAACTTACGCCAACTTGATGTTGGTTCTCTAAAGCTTCCAATATAAAAGATTTCAATAGAATCAGATTGGTTGTTGTAGACTTTCCTCTCTTAAACCCATGCTACTACTCTCTGATAATATTAATACCTAACCATTGAAGTTATTGTGATAGAAGATAATCGAGTATTTTAGGAATTACCTCATCAGTCTTACCTAAAGAAGTTATGAAGCTCCGTTTCCAAAAAATTTGGACAAGTTGAAAATATATGTAATTAGAGAAGTTATATATGCATGTTTTTTAATATGCTAGGAATTCCGTCTGAACCACAAGTAGAATTACTTTTTAAATTGTCAATAGCTTCAAATACCTTAGAAGAATTTATTGTAAGTTTGAAACTAAAGTTTACCAGCTTGTGAGGAGCAAAATCGATACTTCGTAAATGTCACTTGTAAATGATGTAGAAAAATGTTCAGTAAATAAGTGTACACTTTCTTGAATATTATTACTAGAGCTATAATTATATTCTATGAAAAGAGGAATTCCTTTTATATGTGTCCAAAAATTATACTGAAAGGAATTAATGTGGATTTTGAGACGAAATTACTTTTGAGGACATCGTCGCCAGGAGATTGTTTGGAAGAAACAACGAATCATTAGCTGGTGAAAATTCTTTCCGTACGCACTAGCCACATACCCACCTATGTGATGACTGTCATCGTTTTTGCTTCCTCTCTATAGTATTCCCATCAAGAGCGAACTACTCCACAACGAACAGCATGACACTAGTGTGCACAATCCCTACATTTTAAAGCCCAGGATCTGGAACTAATATATTTAATACAATTTTTACAATTTAGCACCATCGCAACAATGGATTTAAATAGAATAAGAAATAAGACGACATCCAGGGGTCAATCAAGACGTCGTATGTCACATATACAGGTAGGCCACGGATAAAGTTACTTACAGAAACTGAGGTAAATAAGTATACAAATTTATAACAATTGTGAGAATAATCAATAATAACAATTACGTATTAATAATACATGTACAAATCGATGGGAATGAAGCAAAAACGTTCGCGATTAATCTTAATAAATGTATTAATCTTACTTTTATTAATCTGTTATATTGATAGGATGTATCAAACATTATACAAGTAATTTTCAAGGCCACATCTCATTGATTTGTGCATAATAATCTATGGTCAATTATAAATTTCATAGCTTATAATAATTTATGGCAATTACACTATAAAATAATTTAAATAGGCTACTTAAAGTTAAACACAGTAATAATTTAGTAAATTAATATAACATAAATACTTCAAAATATAACAATAGCTTCGTAATTTAAACTGTAAAAGCTTTTAGATATTTAGGCATAACATGCATACAAATCACCGTTGATCGATTGAGGTTTAATAGTGGCGGCACGTCCACTCAAAAACATGTAAACGAGATATTGTTTGTTCAAGTTTTAACTGTGTAATTAGCGTCCGTGCGATAGGACAGAGAGCAGCTCATACACGCACGTATAATATCACACACATGCATGTAATTTTATGTGTATGTGTGCATGTGTTGAGCTGTCAAGGGGAAATAACAGATTACACTATTGGAGTATTACAGATTTTCATTGGTAATAGATGCACGCAGCAAAAGCAAAAGGCCTCGGCTTAATTATAAGGAGTCACATCCATGGGCAACACCTCTATTATCTGCTCTGACCAGTTTAATTTTTTTTCACCCCAGACCCACGTACTAATTACCGTTACGTAATTACGGAATGTGTTTTCTAATTATAAGATAGGATCTGTTTAATGTTGGTCGAGAATGTTTGCTCTCTCGTGTTATGTGTGCGAGGTTTTGAATTTACACGCACGCCTAACAATTTATAAACAAGCTAATCAACACGCCTGGTGTGGTGACTGAATGTTGATTTAAATTTTTTTATTAAATCTATATCAGAACAAATAAATGTTAAATATGTGTGTTTAATCTTACATTTTGATAATTTATAATTTGTAAATAACATTTTCAGTTTGTGAAACTTAAAATTGAAATGTTTTTTAAAACTAACAAAGAAACCTTTATTTTATTCTAAAACTCTTGTACAAATAGCTTTAATCCATTTATTTGCAAATGCCACGACTCTATTAAGTAAAGTAAGTGATGCAAATCATTGAAGTGAGCTTTAACCCTAACACAATTACCAGAATGCGTATTCAGCAACTAGCACTTCAAAGCTAGCGGTCACCATTAACACGTTTTGTAAAGAAATGTATTCATTAAAAAGGGTTAAGAGGCCGCCGTAAATGTTCCTTTGTCCGGCGAGCACTTTGAAAATTACGTGTCATAATTGTGGAGGGCCCTTTTCTTCCCAAATTTGGTGCAAGGCGGAGGAAACGTTATGTCCGACACGTTGAAAGATCAGATTAAATTCATACCCGAATGTCCGGTGTATTTACCATTATCGCAAGGGATCTCAAGTGTTCTTTCACACCCTCTCGAGTAGCGGGACAAAGGAACCCGGGTGCTCCGTGGATGGCGCGTCGGACCGAACAAAAGGGAGCTGGCCCGATGGAGATTATCCCCTACTAGGCATCATCTGAGGGTGGCGGAAGATCAAGTGTTCCCTTAATAATTCAGATCTGTCACCTACAAGACATTCTTGCCTTGTTTGGTTATTAATTCTCTGCGTGTCGCATAGCACATAATAATTGATGTAGAAACATGTATCAAATAATAAACTAGATCAGAATAATTTAAGTATAAGTGTATAAGGTATATATTAGTGGAAAAGAAATAAAAAAAATGCGTACACAAAACATATTATTATGCAAGTAAAAATGTTCAAATTCAATTTACTAGTACATTTTTCTTAAATTAGTCGAAAATATAGACTTTATATCATTCACCTAAGTTGTGCGTGTGTTAAAAAATATTACACTTATTAGTAAATACGTCTAATTCTAAGTTGGTTTCATTTTGTCAGTTTGATAATATAATTTAGTATTATATGATTTTATGTCAAACTTCGTAATTTAGTAGATTATTATTGAAAGTATATATTAAATAATTTTTTAAGTACTTACTGTCTAATACTATCAATGAGACTGGCTCAATGCGATTTTTAAATATCAAAAAAATAATCCAAGTAATTATGTATAGATACTTCTTACAAACATTACCTTTAAAATAATGTATATATTTATGTCCGCGAAATAACCTTAAACAATTAACCAATGGAAGCTATTCATTTAAAACATTTAAATGTAAATAATACACATTTAAACTACCATTGAATATACGTTAATATCAATATCGGATATTTAACTATTTTTTTTAATTAGAGTTAAATCTATAGTTGCAATAAAATTTTATTTAAATATATATTAAATAATGTTCAAATTGTTTTAAATAATAATATACTGAATGTAATAAAATGACAAATTTATTTCAATACTCACAATAATGCAGAATACAGTACATTCGAAAATGAAATACCACACAGTAACAGTTTCTGTTTCTTCACAATCAGTTTAATTTATAAATTAAAATTTATGTATGTTTTTATTTTTATTAATTTGTTTGTATGTATTATTCAAAAAAGAAAACCAAAGATGAATAAATAAATAAATTTAAACGTTTGCAAAAAATTATATCATTATAAGTTTGTATACACAATTTATATTATATATATACTTTATTTATTTCAGTTTTGAGAATTTTACAACTGTATTTTCTAAAGGCAAATACTTTTTTGGAACAAACAACTGTTTATTTATAAATATTTGTTTCTTTGAAAAAATTCCCAATGCGAATAGTCTAAAATAAAATATTGTTTCTTCTCTCAATACACAAAATGTCAACAGTCAAAACTTTTAACTGTGAAAAGGTAAAATATTTCAACTATTCAATAGAGTCAAGTGTCAAAATAAAAACTGAAAGGACTAAAATTAGATGTTTTAGGTGACAACTATCAACATTTCAAAACAAAAAAATATAAAAATTTAATTATCAGGCAATATTGATTCACAAACGGACTTTTAAATGTGAAAAATTTTAACTGTCAAAAAGCATAACCTGCAAACGTCAAGAAAATAAAAAATATAAATTGTTAAAAAAACATTGATTGTCAAACAGACTTTTAGATGTGAACTACCAGAAACTTATTTTAACTATCAAAAAGCATGACCTTCAAACGTCAAGGAAATATAAAAAAAATTGACAACTAACATATTTTGACACTTAACATTATATATTCTTGATAGTAGAAACCGTTTATTTTTGACAGATAATGTAAATTTCAATTGTTTTTTTATCATTTTACTATTGTTGGATTGAGTTTACGTGAAGTGTTTTTGAAAATAACACTCAGTTTATTCCTTACTTCATTTGTTGTATTACGCGTTGTTAAATGTACATTTCGTTGATTTTTTATCAATAACAAACTTTTCATTCTTATCATTTGTTTTTTTTATTGATTCGTTTTTGTTTTTAGATATACTTAAATATTTTTAAAAACTACTAATAATTAAAAAAAAATTTAAACTTTTTTTTAATCTAAAAATCAAAACTTTAAAGTGTCAAAAAAGTGAAAGGACTAAAATTATAATCTTATTTATTATTATTATTTATTATGATTCTTTGGATAACCTGTTAACAAAATACATAATTAGATGTAATAGGTGTCAACTGATAAAGTTTTAGCAATCAATTTTTAAACAAGTACAAAATTTCAAGTGTAAAAATATAAATATCAACTTAATTGATAAAAAATAGGATTTTTAAATGTGAATTGTCAAGAATGTTAATTAACTGCAGACTGCCGAAAAACATAACCTTCAAACGTCAAGTAAACAAATAGACGTTTGTCAAATATTATTTTAATTATTATTATTATTATTAAAAATTTGACAACTAACATATTTTGACAGTTAACATTTCACATTATTTACAGTAGGTACCGTTTATTTTTGACGGGTAATGTATATTTCAACTGTTTTTTTATCATTTGTTCTTTTATTCATTTTTTTAGATATTATCAACTATTTTTTTAAATCTTTTGTAAAAAATTATTAATTTTTAAAAAAATTAAAAATTATCATTATTAAACTAGTTTTTTTCCTAAAAAATCAAAATGTCAACTGTCAAGAATTTTAATTAATTGTCAAAAAGTTAAATATTTCAAGTGTCAAGTGTCAAAAAAAGTTTTAAAATTAGATGTAATAAGTGTCAAGAGTATAAAAATATTTTTTTACAAAAATTCAACTGTAAAAATATTAATAATAATAAACTTAATTGGCAAAAAAAAGGATTTTTAAATGTAAACTGTCAAAATCCAGGAGACATATTATAACCGTCGAAAAACATAACCTTCAAACGCCAACGAAATAAAAAGTCGTTTGCCAAATATTATTGTAATTACAATTATTATTAAAAATTTGACAACTACAATATTTTGACAGTTATCATATTATATTACTAGCGGCAGAAACATTTTGTATTTGACAGGTAAAGCGAATTATCAGGATATCAGTTGTTTTTTATTAGATATTATTTTTTTTTTGCGAATTACAGTAAAATGTATTTCAACTCTCCAAAAGTATCCAATGTCTGAAAACCGTCAAAAACCATAACCTTCAAATGTCAAGGAAATAAAAAGTCGTTATTATTAAAAAATTGCTAACATATTTTGACAGGTAGTGTAATATTATAACCGTCAAAAATATAACCTTTAAATGTCAATAAGGTAGAAAGTAATTTATTTATTATTATAGAATCAAATATAGTGATTTCCATTCTCTCATACACAGACTAATCCATATTCCACTCTCAGAAAATAAATTTAATAAAGAATTAGAAACAATAAAAGCAATAGCGGTCAATAAATAATAGTAATAAGTACAAAAATATTTATATGTTTTGAGTGTTGCCATTTTATTTTCGGAAGTCATCAATTATTTTGTAGGGATGTTAAAGGCACGTTAATTCTGAACGTATTTTGAAAATTTCAAGCTAATCCTACGTTTGGTTAATTTTTTACAATTTTTCAAACCGCTGAATACATTTTGATTTCTCTTAATTCGGAGACAATACCATTTACAGTAATAGAGGTAATAATAGTGTTAGTAACGTTCAAAACTAATTGATTAAATCCTAAAGAGGTTGTTTCAAAAGTGACAATAAAAGATATTTTAATAGTGACAATAACAGTGACACTATTTCTGTTATTTATATTACTACCATTAAAAAATAAATTCGTTTTCAAATTTATTTATTGTAAGTAACAGTTACAGTAAAGATGTCAATGTCAGTAACAGAGATAGTAACAGTGACAAAAATCGAGGCAGTAACTTTTAAGACTAATTGAGAAGATTAATTTGTTTCTCCACCTTCTCAAAATTTGGAGATTGATAATCATAAAGAGGTTGCCTGAAAAGTTTGTAGTTTCTAGTTTCGCATTGACAATAACAGTGGCAGTAATAGTTTTGCCTCTAGTTAATGTCAATGCCATCACTAGAAACTATAATTATATAGAAGTAGAATTAATATTTGCGACTAATTGAAAAATATTTATATGTTTCTTTTATCTCTTCAAGATTTAAAGATCAAAAATCCTGAAGAGGTTGCTTCAAAAGTTTCCTTTTTTGTACAGTAACAGTACAAAAACAGGTACTGTAACTGTGACAGCAATAATATGTTTGTCGATTTTATCGTCACAACTACAAATAAATAAATAAATCTTTCAGATTTCAAGTTAATTTATTGTATGGCCATAGTTACAGTGATAGTAACGGAGGCAGAACATCGACAGAAATGGAAGCAGTAATAGTAACAGTAACATTTGAGACTAATTGTGAAGATTCATTTGTTTCTCCAACTTTTTAAGATTTTGAGATTGAGGAGAATCCTAAAGAAGTTGCTTTATAATTTTTTTTTCTGACAGCAATAACGTCATTAACAGATACTGTAATAGTGACACTAACAGTGATATTTCTGTAAGATTTTTATCGTCACTACTACAATAATTAAAATTAATGTATTGTAAGTCACGGTCACGGTAAAGATGACAGTTGGAGTAAACTAATCCAAGAAATTTTTATATTTTGACCTACTTTCTAAAAGTTTAAAAATTGATAATATTGAAGAGGAAGTCTTAGTGACAGTAAAAAGGATAGTGGCAATAACAGTGACAGAAGTGAAGACTAAATAGTGACAGTAACCTTTGCGACTAACTGATTTTTTTTTTTGTATTAATTTGTATTTTCTTATGATTCAGAATATTAAAGAGGTTTCATCGATAGTTTTTAGTGACAATAACAGTGACAATAATAGGTAATGTAACAGTGACAGTAACAATATGTAACACACAGTAACAGTTTCTGTTTCTTCACAATCAGTTTAATTTATAAATTAAATTTTATGTATGTTTTTATTTTTATTAATTTGTTTGTATGTATTATTCAAAAAAGAAGACCAAAGATGAATAAATAAATAAATAAAATAAATAAATTTAAACGTTTGCAAAAAATTATATCATTATAAGTTTGTATACACAATTTATATTATTTTTCTGTTGTAGTAATATTGTGTTTAAAATGTTTTAAATTAATCTGATTAGTATCTAGCATTATTTATGTAATCAATTCGTTTAATTAATTATTAAACAAGGTATTACTAAACTGTCTTCCTTCGCACACACCTAAATACAGCTATTCCGAGGATTGGCAAATAAATCCTTCGTGGAGTGGGACATTTTTCAGCGAGCGGTCCATTAAAATTCAAGATATGTTAATGAGAGATAAACGCAATTTGGCAGTTCCTCGGGGGTAGAGAGAGGTATTATTCAAATCGATCCGGCTTAGCATACAATAACAGAGAAGGACGGCGTCGTTTAAATAAAACCTTTGGCCCGGCGCCCGGCGTTCCGAATTTAATTGAAAAACGAAACGAAAATATTGCGAAATGCCGTTTTAATTGCGCGAGAATTATCGCGACGGTAATTCACGACGAGAATCAATTTCCACTCCGAAATTACACTATGGCCCGTGCAAACAAAGGGTTAACCCTTTGCTTCCGCTGCAATCCACAATTCGCACAATGGAATCGGTTTAGTGGGTAAAAAAATCGTGTTATAAATTTAAATAAAAATTGGTCCGGTTTGGGATGCGTGGCCGGAAATTATATTGGGTTAAAACTGCTGCAATTGTAGATTTAAAAATAATGCACTTTTCGGGGAAATTTTGCTGATGCATGGAAATTATTATAAATAATATCTTTACTGTAAGTTAATGTTGCAATTGTTGTAATATCAACATTTAAAAATGTAGTGTTTTAGTTTATCCAAAATTTTTAAAGTAGAATTTATTATTATTTATTAAATGCTTTCAGTAGCATCTTGGATTCAGAAAATTTTTAATCAACAAATATTAATAATTATATCTAGAAATAAACATGTAACAAACAAATTATTTACTGATGAAATTGAATTATAATTTGAAGAAAGGTGAAGGTTGCAGCTTTTGCCACAACACTTTTCTGCAAACCTTGACTATGAGAGTTGAATTTATTATCCCTCAAAAACCTATGTTTGTTATAAAAATAACAATACAATTCTTAGTTACTTCTAAATTATAATAAATACTTTTAAATTATAACAACAAATCAAATAAGAAAGCTAACACTTAAGTATTGGTGAAATACTTATATCTCAACATATAATAAATCATAAATCCAGAAGTTTCAGCTCAAAAAATATTATAAGTCATTCAAGATTTTAGTATACAAGCACAATTTTGAAAAGGCAACTGACCCGAAATTGTAGATGTGCGGCTAATATATTACATAACGGAATGTCCACACAAATAACTTTATTTCATTAATGAATTTTTGGAATCTTGAAGGCTAATTCTGACTAAACCGTAATCTTTTGGATATACATATATAGTGTATCATATTTTGATCCCAGGAATCCGAGGTTTACAAGGATTACAATTACACCCTCCACTTAAATAATGTAATTTCAAATTGAAATAATAATTATCAGACGTCTGTTCTAGCTACAGAAATAAAACAATTTTTAACAAATAGTAAATTGCAATCTTATAAACCCATTGTATACTAAACACTCGTAGATATTGATGTAATAAATAAAGTTGCGGATGATATTTGCAGGAATATTTTGAAAACAATTATTTCATTAATTTCTAACAGCCTTTTTTGCAAAATAAATATACGTTTTGCCGCAGCAGAATTTCCCCAAAGTCTTAGACCATATAAGAGATGGCTAACAATTAAAGCATAGTATGCCTTCATGCATATTGTAGTGGCAATTAAGGGAGCCAGTCTTCTCAAAACAAAGAGTGATTTTGAAATTTTTATGGATAACTGATAAAAGTGGTCATAACATTTTAATTTATTATTCAGTCGATTTTCCCCTTTGTTAATATTGAGACTTGACGTTTTCCGTAGATCTGGGCTAAAAATTATTTTTTGAGTTATGTTCCCATTTAGTTTTAATTTATGAGCATTAAACCAGAATAAAGCCATTTCCTCTGTGTCCAAAATTAATCTTTGTAAAGTGTCTAAGTCTTTATGTGCACTGATGAAAGTCGTGTCATCAGTAAACAGAATAACTTCAGCCGATTCTAAAAAGCTAGATAAATTGTTTATGTAAATAATAAAGAGGACCGGTCCCAGAACTGAGCCCTGTGGCACACCATGGTTTATGGGATTGAAATATTTCCGATAGATTGTCCTCTACCTTCTAAATATGATTTTAAATCTGTAATGGTATGCCTCGTATGTTAATTCATTCGAGTTTTTGTAGTAAAATTGTATGATCAACATAATCAAACGCTTTTGATAGTCACAAAGAGTGACAGTTGTGCGCATACCCCGATTTAGATTATTTAGGAGTAGCTGAAGCAATTTGTACACGGCCATCTCAGTACTTTTATTTTTTCTGAAACCATATTGGCTATCAGATAAAATTTTATATTTATTTAAGTATGAAATTAACCTGTATTTTACAAGTAATTCTAATATTTTCCCAATAATGTGGATGATGGCTATCGATCTATAGTTGTTACAGTTTTTTTGTCGCCTTTTTTAAATATTGGAATAACTTTTGAGAGTTTAAATATTTTGGGGAAAACGCCATTTTGAAAACATAGATTAAAAAGAGAAGAAAATCATGCGGCCACATGATGTGATAGAGTCTCTACAATAATTTAATCGAGGTCAAATGCATCATTTGTAATATTAACAAAATATTCGTTTAGAATGGACGGATGTATTGGTATTGTTTCAGTTATTTTTTTAGTACCTCTCACGGTATGTATTAACTGCCAAGCTGATTTGGACTTATTATCAGCTGTATCTATGATATTATTATAGCAAGCTTTTTTAGCATTATCTAGATGTAATTTGTATTCTTTTTTAGAAGATATATATAGTTTCCTTGGCTCAGAAGTATTTTTCATTTTATGATAGTCATAGAGAAGATCCAAATTTTCTCGTAGTTTTCTCAGGTCAAGCGTGAACCATTTTAACTTAACATACTTCTTCTTTTTCCTTTTTCTATCTCTCTTTAGTAGACATTGCAATTAATCTCAATAAATCACAATTAAAATTTTCAGCTATTTCATTAATTATTTAAGTATTTTGGTTTTAGCAATTCAACAATAAAGTTTGCAGTTTCATATTTTCCCTTTTTCAAAAATATAATCATGTCTTCTTTCGTTGTATTTTTCTGCAGTCTCGATACGAATATCCATTTTCTTCCAAAACTTTATGATGCCTGGAGTGTACTGTCTTCAGATTTTCCACTAAAACTGTTGTTTTTTTTATCACTATCTTCTCAATACCAAAATAATTGTATAAAATTAACGCTTTCTTTTGAACTGGCACATTTTCCTCAAATTTCAAATTTAGCATTGCTAAAGCACTATTTGTCATTATTTTAAGTTCATTAAAATACATTTTACATTTATTTTAAATACTTTAAATATCTAGAAATTTCATTCTAAGCTAGTTTAGTAATATATTTAATAATTCGCAGCCTAGAACATACCCTTTTTAACTACACTCGTACAAAATTCACAGAATCAATGCAATTTCGTATGTGGGATATTTTTGATTTGTCAAAATCCTTTGACAGCTTAGATCATAAAATATTGCTACAAAGAGCGATATCCTATGGCATCCGAGGTGTAGGACAATAGTGAGTGTCGAGTTTTGTGATAAATAGAACTCTAAAGTGGAAAAACATGTAATTAAACACGAATCGAATAAAATTTATGTGAATATGGAAATTCTACAAAGCAGCATTTTGAGACCATTATTATTATTATAATATTCACAACATATTTAGGCAGTAGTGGTAATTAACACACCAGCTATGTAGATAATGTAAATCTATTTCTTGAAAGTCTAAACTACAATATAAAGAAACAAGGGTTCTTAAAAATGTGTGCTCTAAGTAATTGCCCTCTGCCTAACAACGTTACTAAACAACCCACTTTCGAGTTTAGTCTAAAATTATCGCTACATTACCATTGTCCTTGGGATATTATATGTGATAAGGGCATTTTTCAGGTTTTTTATATTCACAAAAACACAATACAATTTGATGAACTCAAAATGTAATAGTTATTTAAAATACAAGTGTAAAAAGTGATTCTTTAAAGCCAGGAGTGCTGTAAAGAAACTTTTTACACGTTTGCCATATAAAATTTTATCTTCGATCGTGCAGCAATTTTCAAAGAATATTTTGCAAATGTCATTTTAATTGCTACTAATTATTCATAGAATCAAAAATATTTTGTCCAGCAACCAGTGAATAATTTGCATAAATTTGATTGGAATTCACATTTATGTGCCATGCATTTTAAAGTCACTAGTGTTCTAAAAAGCCACTTTTGCAATGAAAATTGCCGCAATGCGCGCATACTTTCTATACGATCGTAGATAAAGTAATATTTAAGTCAACACAAAGATTTGATTGATAACTATACCACATCACCTATTTTAGATTTAATTGTCATTAGTTAAAATAACATGACTTTTAGTGCTATAGCATGATATTACTTATATTTTCCTTGGATGATAGATCAAATAGCTATTTTGTATTTATTTACATATTTAATCTTATATCTTTCTACTATTTCTACATTACTAATGAAAATCCCTCACTGTACTGATCACCGACAGATCCTGAGATTTTTCAAGAAGTTTTGAGTCAAAGTAACTCCATTAACTTACTTAAGTACACGTTGCAACTCCAAGCTTCATAAGAATATATAATAGAATAGAAATGTTTACACTGTTAATGAAAATCTCTCACCCTACTGATCAACGACAGCTTTTAATATTTTTCAAGAAGTCTTTAGAGAGAGTACACGTTGTATCTCAGAGCTTCATAACAATGCTGAAGTGGCTATTCATCCCAAATAAGTTTATTCTAACACAAACTTTGTTGACAGATCCACGTGATTCCTGGATAGTACTAATCTTCAAGCAGTACGTGTCAAAATGTCTTGGTATTCTGACCGTTAGTTTAGAAGTTACCAATGGATAAAAAGGAATTTCGTATGTTGATTAAACACGATTTTTGATGGAGCAAAATACCGTTGGAGTCAAACAGTGGCTTGATAAGCATTATGGGGACTCTGCATCAGGGAAATCAACGATTATTGACTGGTATACTGAATTTAAAAGCGGTCATAAAATCGGAAAACATAAAAAATGTCCACAAAAAAGTTTTAAAAGTTCCTAAACTGAAATCGTGTGAGATATCTGATACCTTGAAGATATCAGAAGTGGGTGTTCACAGCGGACCAGAAACAACAACGCTTCGACGAACCAGAGCGCTGTTAGAAGCTGTTCAAGCCAATTAAAAAGGGTTTTTTGCATCGGTATGTGACAATGGATGAGACATGGATTCACCACTATACGCCTGAATCAAAAATATCATCAGCTAAGTGGACAGCAGCCGGTAAAAGTCGTCCAAAGCCACCAAAAACTCAAAATTCGGTTGATAAAAAATGGCATCCGTAATTTGGGATGCGAATGAAATTTTGTTCATCGACTATCATCGAAAGGCAAAACTATCAATAGTTAATATTACAAAGCATTATTGAATCAGTTGAGTGCAGAAATCAAGAAAAAACGTCCATATGTGCAAAAGAAAAAAGTGCTGTTTCACGAGGACAATGTGTCACAAATCAATTAAAACAATGGTTAAATTGGATGAATTACGCTTTGAATTGTTTCCTCACCCTCCGTACTTATATTTGGCCCCCAGTGACTACTGGCTTTTTGTAGACATAAAATCATGTTCCAAGTAAAGATATTAAGCTCAAATGAAGAAACTGAGGCTTATTTTGAGAGGAAAGACAAATCGTTTTGCATAAAGGGCATCGAAAAGTTGGAATGAAGGAGAGTTCATAAATAAAATTGAATTTCTAAAAAAATTGTTTTTCTTAGTTAGACCGGAGACTTGAGTGATGTGTTATATGGTTACTAAAAAATGATCATGTATTTCTAAAGAACTGCTATCTCTAAAGTTTAACAACCCTTCAAAATGTTTGTATCCACGCAAAAATTCCTTGTTTCAGTTTAGTATCACGGTTTTTTTATAACTTAAGATTTTTAAGCAATTCGTTAAAAAGCGTGTCCATAAGCTTAGCAAAAAAATTCATACAGTGTTCTAATAGATAAGGGCACAAATTTGATTTATTATTTGCAAAAATAACACAATTTGATAAGATGCAAACCAATCAATAAAGTAATATGAAAGCCAGGACAAGCACATCATATCGCAATTTTTTTTGTCATTGTTGTCATCTACTAAAATTATATTTCCTTAAATGACAGGTCAAAGGGATGTATTTTAATTACTTATGTAATCTTTAACTTAACATTCTGTTATATCAAGTGACAGTTTCTTAATCCCTCAACATGTTATGCCTTTATTTTCTGTCCCCTCTATGGCTTCCTCTATTTTTGCTCTACCCTTATAATTTCTTCTTATTCCACATTCTTCAAATACTTTTTTTTCGTGGTCCTCGTTATTCTCCGGACAAATTTTAAATCTGAGACATTTTTCATTACACTGTTCTCGACAACTTTACGTCTCTTAGTACCTTTTTATGTTTCTTAATTCCTTATCATGTTATGCCATTATTTTCTATGTCTTCTCTAACTCCCTCTATCCAACTTTTTGTTTGGTCTCTTTTTGTATGTTTTATTGTTTCGCATGCTTTGAATACTTTTTTCGTAGTCCTCGTAATTACTTTTATACAGATTTTACATCTGGGATATTTTTTATTTCATAATTCTCAACAATCGTACTACAACTGCAAGTGCCCTTGGTACTTTTTTACGTCTTTGATTTAAAAATTATTTACTTTGTTCTCTTCTAAAATTAATCTATTTTTGGGCCCTTCTTGGAAATGTGGACGGTGGAAAGTACATCCTTCCCAAAAGAATGTTTCTCCTGTAACAAACTTCTTTTCTTTTGGGAAGGATGTATTTTCCACCATCCACATTTCCAAAAAGGGCCCAAAAATGGATCTGCTGGAATCCCTGGAAATTTACCGTGCACGCGCTAATCTGGCAATCCCAATTTTAAATGAGCAGCTGGACCTAATTTACTCCCCTAGTTTTAAAGCGCTTATGTAACATTCCACCATATATATATATATGTATATACCTGTCTTAATCGTTTTTAAAATTACTTTATGTTTGATAATGGTACGTTTAGTTACCGAAACTATAGTCACAAAATAAATACAGTGTTATACAAACAAAGTTAGTGTTTCAATTAGTGTTCAACATGTATAACGAAGTAGATGCCTTAAAAATAAATTTAAAAAAAACTATGATTTAATTATTACCACGGATGGACTATCTTTTATTGTAAAAATTTGCTAATGAAAAACGCTCATCGTGTCACCAAGGGACGATTTTTCGAGAAGATGAAAGGGGGTTCAAAAGAAAGTGTGTAACTTATAAAAATAATATTAATTTTAATAAACAATTGAAATTATTTTAGATACTAGACTCAAATCTGATTAATTAATTAACCATAGTTATATATGCTCTTCAAGTACTAACCAAACAAACATTAGTAATGTATTTTATATCATATTCATAACAAAAGAAAGAAGGCTTGGCCTATCATTTTCCAAATGAGCTACTTATTTAGTTACTGAAGTGTTTCAAACAAAACAATATGCTTATTGCTGCGGCGCTATACAAATTCATGTCAATAAAATTTTCTTTTCTGTCTAATAAATTAAATTTTCGCACCTGATTAACCTTCTTTACACCTATATGCATCGGAATTCTTTTGGAATAGTGTTCATTTATCAATCAGGACTCAGTTCTTAGAGAGTTTATTTTGGACTAAGAAATGCGTGATGGTTAAACTGATCCCACGTATGCTCGATAGGATTCAAATAAAGACCTAAGTCTGAAAGTGAATAAAGTGGACTCTGTCCCACTTCAGTGAATATTTTCTGGTAAATTAATTCAGAAATTAAAATAAAATTAGTTCTAATTGATTGATTTGTGAGGCGTTGAAATCCATATTATTAACGAGACTGTTATATTTTCAAATTTGGTTTATTTTAAAGACTACATATGATTTGCCACACTTCAACTAAAGCAATTATTTTACACATGTAGTGTTAAAAATAGACCAAATTTGAAAATCTAACAATCCCATTATCTTAATTTTAAAATTAGTTCTGTTATCTCCAAGATCCACTGGATACTATTTAAGAGTTCGTCTAAAAATACTTATTTAGTCATCACAACGAACTTCACATAGATCCTAATTACTGTGATCACGAGCAAGTGTGATTATTATAATTCTAATCAAATAGATTGAAGAAATAAAGGAATAATCCTTGATTTTGACCTTACAAATAGTTTAGTATCTTGAAAACAATTCCATAGTCATTGATTAGAGAAGTACAAACATTCACATAGTATTGTCCTCAGCATTAACCAAAGTTAACTATATCCCCACTTAGTTGAATTTCCTATACAGAAAAGCAAAGCAAATGCTAATGATAATGGTCCTAATAAAGTTAAATATTTTATTGAATACAATGAGTTGGAATTTGTCAACTAATTATTGGACAATAGATGTTTGCAGTTTTACATTAATTTAAATGTCCTTTTAAAGATCTAAGAGGAACAGTGACGACAAATATTTTATTTAGACTCAAGAAAGGCGATTGTGTTCCGACTCAGAAGAATTTCTTATAGTAAAAAAACAAAAATTAACTTAAGCTCTAGAACATTTACAATATTTATTAGCCTATTCGTACCGATAAAAATAAAAATAACAAAAAAATTAGATAAAAGACCTTACAAAAAAAATTGTTGGAAAACATTTTTTGCGTTTGTTGATTAATAATTTGTTGGAAGAGAAATTATTTACACCTTTCGACTCAGCAAATTAATTTTATCATAATCGCACCTAAGAAGACTCCTTAAAATATACATCTTCAATTACAATAGTTTGAGCTTGTAACGTTTCAAGGGTTTAGTAAACTTGTGTAGTATTTACAAGCTGCTTTAGGCCTGCAACAGAAAATGGACTCAATCCTTGGTTCCACAAATGATTTCATTTTTTATTGCTTAAAGCATTGCTTTTCGATGTTAAGATTATATGGTGTAATTAAATACACCAAGTCGAGCATTAGTGTTATTACTGACTACTCGATACCAAAAATATCTATAGAAGTGCATTGAGGAATTGAATTAACCACTATCTTTTTAATTAATGCGAAGCCTCTGAGCAGCCTTTTAAAGTAACATGTTGTTATAATTGATACTGGTAGAGCTACACTCTTGATGGAACGAGATATGTAAATTCAACGGGGTAAAACACTTGTTAAGTTCCATAATATTTTTATTTTCAGTTGCCTGACACGTGTTTCGATCATTCCTGATCATTTTCAAAGTACAAAACTCAAAAATGATCAGGAATGACCGAAACACGTGTCAGGCAACTGAAAATATAAATATTATGGAACTTAACAAGTGTTTTACCCCATTGAATTAACATGTTGTTTTTCAAGGATGAGCAAAATTCAGGCTTCTCGAAAGGAAACTTCTCAATCGACGAATTAGGCTTAGCAGTTGTATATGCATTTATAAAAATTAGTATTTGTTTGCGAGATATTGACATTAAGATAGTTTTAGAATATAGGATTGGTAATTATGGTATTAAGCCCTATATTTATTTTTTTACTTCACACAATATGAACATATGGTTCATCAAGATAGTTACTTAACAAATATTCAGTGTATTTGTTATATATTTCTAAATTGAAAATAAAATTCGCCCACTTTGTTTACATATACTTCACCATAGTCTAACCAACTTAATTTGCTGTTATCAAAACATAAAACCTTTTTGTAACCTTTATATTGCTGGTAGAAAAAATGTTTGCTTACGTTTCAGATTATCAATTGATTATATAAAAAGATGGCACATATGGATTCTCTCATAGCCTAAGATCTGGAAGGAAATTAATACAAATAATTTTACCCAAAACACTGACTCGAAAATATGTCAGTTGAACGAGGAAAGTTGTAAAATCAACAGAAAGTATTTTAAGCTTTGCTTCAGAAAAGGAGAACATAAATTACTCTCTTATGTTCCTAAGTTGACGCAATAAGCCATCAATAGAATTGATTAGACATAGCTTATAAGATATTACAGCACACTTTCTGAAATTATTACTATTCCAGCACATAACTCAAGATATATGCTTAAGTTTTTCTCCCAGTTAAATTAAAGGTGGAAGCACGTAAAAGTTTTCATAATGCCCAATAAGTATTTGTAATCTCTGGAGAAATTATCGAATTAGCATTATCCCCTACATGCATTTATATAGTTTTTAGCTAATCAGCTTAAAAATAATGCCAAAAAACAGTCCATTATTAAAATACTCATAGACAACTTTTAATTGATTTGTAGCAAATTTTAAATGACTTGGGTGGTAAAACACAAATGATTAACATTCTTTTTCCATTCTTATGAGATGACAAGATAACAGACATAATTAATTTTCGGCGCTATATACAGAAGATAAAAAAAGTTCATACGCTAATTACCCACATGCCAACCGTGGGGATTATCGGCACCGCCACCATTTATTTATCTATTATATCCTCTTGTGTGTGGGAACCATTAGACGGCGCTTTCATTCAGCCGATGTCGTATGAAAAAATAGCCCAAAAATATATATATATATATACCCACCAGATGTGGACAATAAATAATGAAGTATTAGTGTCAGATGCAAACATCAACAAAACTCGATGTTAGACTTTTAAAATTGTTCTCCGGGCCCAGGGGCCAGAATTTATGGACGCTAATTAATCGAGTTTATAAATATGTTGATGCTTCAATTCGATAAGCCGGGCTTTGCCGAGCTTATCATCCAGAAATATAATTGGGCCTCTATAAATACAATTAAACTCAAATAAAAATAATTGCCGCGATATGATCAGCGGGCATTAACTTAATTACCCTTATAACGATACATTCGACATATGACGATGTAATTTAAGAAATTTACATTTTTCTAGCGTTAAATGGGCACATTTCATTAACATAATCATTTTGATACCTTTTTAGACATCTTTTTAAATTTGGGTATTACTGATGACCTGGAAATGAATTTTATTAAAGTAATTAATAATTTAATGAACGCAAATTACAATATACAAATCGATTTAGCTCTACCATCCATAAATATAATTTGCATTATTGTATGTTATTTATTGAAATGTGCATATTATTAATATAATATTTGAAATTCATTACATGTTGCCAATTAATAATTTATTGTCCATTAAACAATAAAACATAATAATTTAACTCAATGACTTTATTTAATTTTAATGAAAAAAAGTTATTAAAAAGAGATTATTACTAACAAATAGTTAAATATTGGATTGATAAGGATGTTACCTGGTGAATCACTTATTATAATTAATAAAACATGGATGTTTAAAAATGTTTGCTTAATTATATAGACACTGCTACAATTGTTTCACCACACAGTGGCTTGATCAAGCATGTCTCTACATAATAAATAAACGTGTTTTATTAAATGAAATGAGTAAAATACTCCTTTAGGTTATAGTAGAAAATTAACTAACATTTTCAAATACAAAAATCGACTCATTCTTGAGTCTTATTAAGACTATCAAACAAATTACTTACTGAAACAAATACTTCCCTGGATCATACTTCGATAGATATTCAAGTTTACAATAAGTAGTATAAATAGCACAACTGTCAAAGTCAACACTACTTTGATTGTATTTGTTACTGTGGAATAAACTTCAAAAATTTTAATTACAGTTTCTGAGTAACACCATAGTATAAATCTGTGGCTTGGAGCTAAAAAAGCCAATGTCAATATTTTGCCGTTTTGATTTAAGCAATACATTAGACTTCTTTTCTTACGGTCTTTAAGATGGTAAAACAAAATCAAATCTCAACCAATAGCAGATCTATAAATTTAATTTTGGCCAATGTCGCTATGAATTCATCAACATCAGTTTATGCTAAAAGGGCCAATGTCTAATTTGGCCCTTTTAGTTGTAACTATTGATATTATTTTATATAACATAAATGGGTCAATGTCAGCATTGGCCTTTTTAACTTCAACCTTCATAGCAGCAGTAGCCATCATAAACGTTACATGGTTGCAGCTGCATCGCAATTCTAGTTTTAAAGTGTTTGTGAAACAAAGAAAATGAATACTTATAATTCAAGGACAAGGCAGATTTTACAGATGTGTGGAGCTGACAATAGTAAGTGATTCAGGTTATGTTGATTCGTTGTAATAACTAGAGCCCGGACTTATATGCACAATAAATACTGAAAATAGCTGCATATCGTTGCAGGAGGCTCTGAATAGTTGATAATATGCATTTTTATAAAAGTCCGGGCTGTCCACATGACATGTACATTGTATTGGTATCTTGTAGAATCAGCGTCAGTCAGTGCTGATGACAATTTAAGCACACGGTCCAGCACAATACCAGTTCCAGAAGCGAAGGAATTGGAAGAGATCCTTGAAGAAGAAATAATAGAAAATACAGATTCAAGCGATTCAGAACCGTTTAAAGACGCTAGTGGTGATGAATATGTACCGCCGGTACAACAGTTTGAAGATGTCGGTTTGGATATCGGTCTGGTAAATAAAGAACTTATTACCAATGCAGAATTGGTTGATTCGGCAGAAAATCAAATAAATAAATCACGCAGGAAAAGAAAAAAAGGAAACAAAGATGACGCTACTAGGAAACGAAAGCGGAATTCTTCTAATTGGACTCGAAATATAAGAAAACTGTTGAAAACTCAAGGCAGAGAATATTCGTCAGTGTCGGAAAAGAAAACTTTACCTGCCAAAGAAATGAAAGCAGCGTGCTCATGCAAAAAAAATGTTTCGAGAAATTCACCCCTGACGAGCGACAAATTCTCTTTACAAATTTTTATAAATTGTCTAGCTCTGGACAAAGCCAGTTTGTGGCAAATTCCATAGAAGAAGAGAAAAAGCATGTTCAGCGATTAAGACATAATTACGGCAAGAAAAGTAGACGAAACTTTTCTAGAAAATATTTTTTGACAAACATCAACGGCAAAAGAATGGAAGTGTGTCAAATTATGTTTATAAATATATTTGACGTCACTTTAAAAAAAAACGAAAATAATTGTTGAAAAGGAACGGTCAAGCAATAGCAAAATATGTTCTGAGGATAAACGAGAAAAACATGGAAACCAACCTAAAATCCCAGAAAAGGATAAACTCCTAATAAGAGAACACATAAAACTATTTCCCGCTTATCAGATTCACTATTCACGATCCCACACTGTATTTGGATTATTGTAAAGAAGGAAATATTCAACCGCGGAATGCCTCCCTATACAGAAATTGTTTGTTGAGGAATTCAACTTATCATTTCATAAACCAAAAAATGATACATGCGCAAAATGCGACTACTTTCTTATGCAGTTAAAATGTTGTGAAAACGAGATAGACCGCAGATTAATCGAAGAAAATAAAACCAGACACCTACATTTGGCTGAGTCGGCATACGAGTCAAAAAGAAGAGATAAGGAGGAATGCCATCATAATCCAGGTTTTGTTACAATGTCATTCGACTTACAAAAATGTTTCCATGCCCATATCTCAGAAGTGGATTGAGTTTCTACAAACTTCAATTGTGGACATTTAACCTTACCATTTACCAAACCTTACGAAAAGAATCCTCTTCTGTGTGTTACCTATAGAATGAGACAATGGCTGGTCGTGGAGGGCAGGAAATCGGTTTTTGCATTTACCATTACCTTCATAATCTTGCAGAAAATAATAATATACATACGGTAACTATGTACAGCGACTCCTGCGGAGGTCAAAATCGCAATATTTATTTTTCTACAATGTTACTGGAAACTGTTTCTGGATTGAAAGCTAAAGGTAAACATTTAATTATTAACCATAATTTTCTTGAGGCTGGACATACTCATATGGAGGCAGACACTAACCATGCGGCTATAGAAAGAAACAAAAAACGTACTAGTGCTGATATTGAGTTGCCCCGAGATTGGGCAAATGTAATACGTTTGGTGCCAAGAAAACCCCATATAAATGTTATAGAATTGGAACAAAATGACTTTTTAAAGTTCAAATCATGTTTAAACACTGACTATGTACATTAAAAAATAAACATCTTAAAGGAACCAATTCAGTGGCTCAAAATAAAATGAATGCAGTATTCAACAGATTCTCTGAACATTTTGTACACACATGCCCTTGAGGACGAGTTTAAAATTTTCAATATATCCATAAATCATAAGAAAACATGACAGGGTGGCCTTCTCAAGCTTGAACCACTTAATAATAAAGCACTTCCCGTAAGTACGGATAAATTAAATGACTTAATGGCACTTTTGCCATATATCACCAAAACTAATCGCATGTATTACAATCACTTTATTGAACAAATGCCAGCAAATGATAACATAGTGGATTACTTGGGTGAAGCTTCTGAAGAGGAAATACTATAATAAAGTTTTTCATATCTAGATGTAGAATATCTTAGTTTTGTAATGTATTTAGTTTGTTTCACCTTTGTTAACAGTAAACTTTGTAAAAATATAATAAACTTAGTAACAAATAACTATATTCTCTTTTTTATTGTTGTTATATCGGCCAATGTCACCTAAAAAAAAATTTTTTTAATCGTGAATGTATGCAACAAAGGCCAAAGTCATTTTTTTCAAAGTAAAATCTTTTTTCAAAACATGGAATACATTATCAGATTATATGCAAAATTATCTATCTTTGAGCCAAAGTTGAAACATATAACTTGTACTTTATGTCAGTTAGAATAAAAATAAAATAATGTTTGATAAAAACTTTCAATGCGATTTTCTCAAATACGCAATTTTTGACATTGGCCTCCAAGCCACAGAAATATGAAAATCATTTTACTTATATGTATTAGCACTTGTCAGTATTCGAGTTTATAATTTTAATATAATAATTATATATTACATATATAGATAAGTATATATATATATATAAATTACCAGTTCTAGATTATCAAGTATGGAACAGTAAAAAGAGATTAGTTTATTTAATAAAAATTAAGAATTTGGCAAACCGATAAAATAAGTTATAAAATTTACTATGCCACTCTTCTTATTTTATTTTGTAAACATTTAATTTAAATTAAATTTTCTAAATGTATCAAATAACGAATAATACTTTAATCAAGAAAACACAGGCTTCCAGTTTTCCATTTATGAAAGAAAAATCGAGACAGCCTCAAAATCCAGACTATAGTGTAGTATTTGTATTCGGTGTGTGCGTAAGGGCTCATCCCTTTCATTCATCAACATCCCATTGTTGCTTAAATTGAATACAAACTAGAAATTGTGGGGCCGAGGAGCAACAAGAGATCGTAATTATTGACTCGTAATGGAATTCCTTATCTTAGGAGACGGCGCTGACTCTTGATTAAATTCTACTTAAGCGGCCTTCGCCAATTGGCGGTTTTGCGGATTCCTCTCCTTCCTAACGAGATTATGTTTAATGTCTCTCTGTTTAATTATCGGACCCCAGATATAAATGTGTTGCGTATCGTTGGCCCGTTCTTGCCAGACAACCCTTATCATGTCCGCTCGTCCTTCGTCCCGAGCAAAACATCGATTGTTTGTGTTCGTACTTTTAACCGTCGTCCTTTCCAAATTTTTTTACTCTACTCCATTAATCTGTTCCTTAATATGTTCTGTACATAAATTTCTAAATGGTAATCAAATTTAAGTTGTACGGAATATCTAAATTTTATGATTTTAGTTACAATCATGGTTTTTCATCTTAAAATGTAGGAGAAACGTTTTCATTTTTTTTTTAAATAATGTAAAATAAATTATTGAATCTATTATAAAATATTTTAAAACAGAAATATTTTACATATTTTTCTTTTGATAACAATTGTTATCAACAAATAGGAGGGCTGGGAATGAGTTCAACCTTCAGCCCATTGTTAGCAGTTCCTTATGGCTAACTTAATAAATATCATACTTCTGAATGAGCGAAAACATATTGACATATGATATAGATATTTCTCTTTTCTAATAATACCCGATATTGATACTATTCGCCTCTTTGGTATCGTAAATCGTTACGTTGTTTTACATTAAAAGAGCGCGATTCACATTTCTTAGTTGTCTTACTTGGTTTAAATGTAAAAGATAGAAACCGAACTGTTTACACGTCGCATGTAAATCCTAAATTTTTAGTGATTGCTGATAAATTACCAATTTATTATAATTCGATCAATTATACATAAGGTATTTTTTTAATTTTAGGAATAATATATGCATTCTTTTAAATTTTATTCCTGATTTTTGTTGTAATTAAATTAGTAAATGAAAATTGATAATCCACGTTGGATTCATTTGTTCAGAAAATTTAAAAAAAACTGACGATTCTTCAACAAATAAAGATCGATCTATGTCAACAGTCAATTTAAATCATCCATCTACATCTTCATTGACATTTAGCAGTAGAAATCTTCACTAGGTTGTTGCCAGCATGAGAAAAAGGAGCATACAACATGTGCATATAGTAATGTTGAAATTTACATTCATATAGTTAAATTTAGTAATGTTAATAAAATTGAGAAATTTCGAATTTTAAATTGTAAAAGAAAACCAAATGATACTTTTGTTTTACCCTATTTTAGACAATTTAATTGGTTAATCTTTTCTAATCATTTAAACAAATTCATTTGCAAATATTGCTTTATTGCTTCTTTTTTTACAAAATTTGGTAGGTTGCAGCAACAAGTGCCATTGCAAAAATAAGTATCTCAGACAGTATCTCAATATTCTAAATTATCAGGTAAAAATGTTGTGTTATAAAAATATTACCATAAAAATTCAATTGTTTATGCGAAATTGTTTTATAAAATCACGAGATATAAGAAATAATTTAAATATGGAAAGACTTCGACAAATTGAAGAAAATAGACATAGATTAAAACCAATAATCAAAAGTATCATATTTAGGGGAAACAAAATATTCCTATACGAGACAATCGTGTTGCTGGTTCTCTCTTAAATACAAAATCTATTACAAACGAGGGCAATTTTTGTGAAATTCTACTTTTCGAATTGCATCTGGTAACTTTAAAAAATCATTTGGAAAAGCATTAAACATATTTCACAAATGTTTTATTCAACAAGGGGAAAAATACTGACACATCTTTTAAACAATTTATAATGATGCAGTCAATATTTTAAACAAATTAAAATGACAAAATCGCGAATTACCAAATGCTAGAGGAATAGACCAAACCTCGATCAACCTATTATAGCAGATTATTTTTATTTATCTTTTTCCCTTTTATCCATTATGGGTGTCAGACTTATTCTCTACAATATGTCTCAGTTAATTTCTTTTACACTTCTTTACCACTGTTGCGTAGCTTGTGCTATTTTCTTATTTCTTTCCATTCTATTCCTTTTCTTTCCGCTGCTTGATGTACTTGCTCGTTCCAACCCTTCCTTGGTCTTCCTAATTCCCTCTATCTTTCTTAGGTATCTCATTTCCATTGCATTGGTTTTTCTGTTATTACTCTCTGTGGTTACTCACGATTCACTACTATAGTCCATCCTTTGGATGTTCCGTCCTACGTCACAAACTATTGCTTCAAAAAACGACGAAAGTTTTACAGTGCGTTCTTTTAGTTTAGTTTATTCACTTTACAAGATCTATTTAAAAAATAACACAAAAATACATACATAAATATAATTAATCACTTTGTAATTTAGAACATAGACCTTGAAGGCGGAGTTCACAGTTTCTCGTGTTCTTCCACTCGACCCATTACACTTGCTAGGTGCTGATGATGCCTATGTAGCCACTAAGGCAATATTTTGGCCATTTCTGGCACATATTGGTCTATTTTTTGAAGACCTCTATAATTTCATGAGCTTGTGTCAGTGTGACATTTAATTTTTTTCTAACGCATTTGGTTTACTTTATCCGACTGAATGTTTTTGTGTCGTTTCTCGAAGCGATATTTTGTGACATAGGACGGAAGATCCAACGGATGGACTATATATAGCAGTTAATGTCTTTTATATACTTTTGTTTTTATTGTTTTTGTAATCTCTTTTTTCTCTAAGAATGTTTTCTTTATTGTGTTGTAGATCATTCCTGCTTTGCCTAGTTTTTCATCTTTTTCCGATTCTATCTTCGCTATTTCCTCTAGTGTTGATCCTAGGTATTTAACCCTATTTTGTGATTGCTCTCTTTTGATGATATTATATTTATCTTTTCCAGCTCTTTTTTTGAATATTTCCAGGTTTTCTTCTGAATCTGCTATTAATGTTATGGCGTCGGCAAACATTAATACATATTTGCATTTTTAATAGTTTTTAATATTTCTATTTGTGCTTTCGGCTCTTTGTTTGCTATTTCTTATTGCTTCGTCATTAAGTGATGCAAATAGTAAAGAGCTTAATATACAACCTTATCTCAGTCCTGTTTTGGTCTTGAACTCCTCTGATTATTTATTTCCTATTCTTACTTTATTTTTGTTATTTCTTTATTATATTTATTATGCTTTTTTATCCTTCTTGTTTCGAGTATATGCCATATGTCCTCTCTTCTTACCCTGTAACACGCTTTTTTAGGTTGTAATTCTTTTCCCTTTTTAATCATCTTTTCTGTTAATTGTCTCATTATGTATATTAAGTCTTGTTTGCTTCTATTTTTCTCAATCCGTGTTGTTCTTCTCCCAGCTGTTGATTTAATTTTCCTTTTATTCTTGCTTCTATTAACCTAGTAAAAATTTTCCCTGGTTTTATTGTGAGTGTAATACCTCTGTAATTATCACATATTTTTGTGTCTCCTTTTTTATGAATGGATATTATAATTGTTCCATTCCTCGGGTATCTTGTGATTTTTGATAATGTCATTTACTATTTTCAAGAATTCTTCCTTCCCCTTTCCCCATATATTTCATCATTTCGGCTGTGATGTCATCCATACCTGAAGATTTTCCTAGTTTTATTTTTTTGATTGCTGCCTCCAGTTCTTCGATTCTTATTTCGTTGATTCACCTTCTATATCGCCGTGATGGTTTGTTTTGGTTATTTCATTAAAGAATTCTTTCCATCTTTCTAATATCTTCTTTTCTTCTGTTATTATATTTACGTTTTTATCTTTTATACTTGGCTGGGTTAATGAATTTAATTGCTCATTTGTTTAATAGTGCTATTAAACATCTTTTTGTTTTCTGTGAACATTTCTTTCAGTTTCTTAACGAACTGCTCCCAGGATTGCTTTTTTGCTATCTTGAATTTTTGTTCCACTTTTTTATTTGATATTATATATCTTCTATAATCTTATTCTTTCCTTGTTTTTATGTAAGTTTTTCAATTCTCTTCTTTTGTTTTTACAAATTGTTTTACCTCTTCTGACTATCATCTGTTTTTCTTCCTCTGTTTGTTTGATATAGTGATTGTTTCACAGCTTTCTTGGGCTCCTTCACTTATGATTTCTTTGGACCTTTTCTATTTGCTTTCTGCTTCTTCTATTTTGTTCGTCTTTTTCTCTATTTTTGATTGGTTTTCATTCCTAGTTTCTTTCTTTTGAATTTTTGGCTTTATGTGTTTTTTTTTATTATTGTTTTCGACTTATATACTTCAAGTGTTCAACTTCTGTGTTAATTTATATTTTTACCAAGTAGTGGTCGCTCCCTATTTCAGCTTGTCTTATTACTTTAACATCTTTCACCTTTTCCATTCTTCTGCGTCTATTAAGGAGTAGTCTTTTATTTCTCTTATCTTGGTCTAACTTCTCTAGTGTGTTTATGTATGTATTTGAATTTTGTGTTTGTCACAATGAGGTTGTTTGCTATACATAATTCTATAATTCTTTTTCCATTTTCGTTCTGTTCTCATCTCCATACTTTCCACTGTATCTTTCTTGCTCTCTCTCTTCTTTTAGTTCTTCTGAGTTTTTTGTCATTTCTCTCATGGAGTCTTTAAACATGCTCTTTAATTCCTCCAGTATCACATCGTTCTTAGATATATTTAGATTTTCCTTCGCTGTGAGTTTTTTCCCTGTTTTCATCTTCCTTTGTTTTATTTTTGTATCCTGTTGTTATTACAACGTTTTGTTTCACTGCTTCGTTTTTCTATCTTTTTATATTCTCCATTGCTCATTTGGAATCCTTGGAATCCATAATTAGGGCTGACGATATCTCTTTCATTTTTTGTACTCATTTGTTTCTTTATTTTCCACTTCCTTGTAGTTTTATATATTTTAACACTACTTATTTACTTTTTTATGGACTTTTGCATGTACGTGGTTCGCTGTTTTAAGTTCCTCTGAACTGAACAGAGGTTTATTATCGAATTAATATATATTTACCTCTCCTGAATAATATTATTACAGATCTGCAATACAGATTTAATAAAGACACGATGAATTTGTTCAAATTTAACACAACAATACCTAGTGTTTTATTGATAACAAACTGGCGAAGATTTAGATCCCACTTCAAAGTCTGTTGCAACATATTTAAATAAAATTTTACCTGAAAACTTAACATGTGCAATAGCAATTAAGTCTGAATTGGCATTTTGGAAACTACAATGGTAAAAGAAAAAGAAAATCAAAGAACAATTACCAGAAAATGCTTTAGATGTATACAGAAAATATGACCCGAATATTTACTGAACATAAAAATAATTTTACAAATATTATGTACTCTTCCTGTTAGCGTTGCTTCTGCAGAAAGAAGTTTTTCTGCACTGAAAAGATTCAAATCGTGGCTGCGAGCCACTATGTCTCAAAAAAGTCTAACCGAGTTAGCTGTATTACATATTCATTGATATATGGATATTAATATTGACAATAGTATTAAAAAGCAAAGAAAATCGTTTTTTTAATAAATTTAGTTACAAAAATCAGTTTCAAATTTTACAAAATACATTATTATGATTTTATATGTGCTATATTTATTTCGGATGTGATATTATTTTGTTTATATTTAAAAATAATAGAATTATATTTTATTTATTTATGGAATAAAAAAATATTTTCATTTCTTCAAATTACCCCCCCTAAGCCAGTAGACTGGAAACGCCCTTGTCTGGTCAATGATTTGATCACCGTTGGCAAACTCAATCCAGATCCAGATCCAGATTGTTTACACAATAAACCTTATTCGTTATTCAACTTAAAATATAGGAAACTTTAAAAAATTATTCGAAATAATGTAAAATTATTAATGAGTTCACCCTTTAGCCGTTCTTTTTGGCTAACTTTACAAATATCGTGCTTTCTCCTGAATGATCAAAAACATATTGACCTATGGTAGAGATATGCAGTTGATATAATAGCTTTTTTTGAAAAGAAAGACAATTTACAGATACGTTTATTTCCAGTAATTCCAAGCATCCTCGTATAAATACAAATTAAGGTTTTTAAACTCAATGATTTACGCAGCACAAAAATTACAGTTTAGAGAATTTAGCAACTAACAACGGATATCCCATTAAAACAATAAATAACGTAATAAAATGACAACAGCAAAATAAGTTTATAATTAAAAACGTATCGCAAAGTCAACACTGAATTCAAAAATGTAGAATCCGTGATTAAAAAAGGTTAAATGAAAATAATTTTTAAGTTTTTATACCACTATTTATTGTATAATATACACAAACAAAGTTTACAATATATTATCAATTTTGACACAACTATAGTTTCGACCTTTGCAGGTCATTATCAAGTGTTGAATGAAGAAGAATACAGGGTGTTTAACAATTTATAGGGGAGGTATGAATTTTTAATGAACCTAATTAGGACTGAGATTTATTACAATGGATTAACTAAATATGCCGATCGGGTTAAGGTGCGGTGTTTTCAGAAGAGGTACATGTCATTATAAGAGCTTAAATAATGGCGAAGAAATTAAATCCGTCTGCTCATTAAGCAGATTAGAATTAATGTTCTTGCTTTGGCGGTATATCTCTAATGACTCCAAAAGATTAAGCCTCTGGCCTTTATTGCAAAAATGTAAAAGTTTTAAATTATCCATGTGTGGAAATGAATGATTACATTCTAAGAAATGATTTGAAAAAGAACTTGTTGTATGTCTAAGTCTGAATGCGCTATAATGTTCATTGTATCTCTTTTCAAAACTCCTACCTGTCTGTCCTACATATGTGTTGTTACATTCGGAACATGAAATTTGGTATACTCCCGATTTTTTAATAGATTGAATTTTGTCTTTCGCGTTAAAAAGTATATTTGAAAGTTTGCTTGCTGGTCTAAATGCAATTTGATGATTTTGTTTTTTGAAAATATTTGATATTTTATTTGTTACGCGCCCAAAATAAGTGAATGTTGTAAATTTTGTATTCGTTCGGTCTAAAATATTAGGATAAATATGAGCCCTTGTTGATTTGTACAGTTTTTTGTGAATTAAATTTTGTATAAGATTAACTGGGAAACCATTCTCCGTGGCTATTGATATAATTTTGTCTAGTTCTGTGGTTCTACTTGAATCAGATAGAGGAATTGTGAATGCTCTATGTATCATGGAGTGAAATGCTGCTAACTTATGGGATAGGGGATGATTTGAATTATAAGGAATTGTAGAGTTGACGTTAGTAGGTTTTCTAAATATTTCAAATTTAATTGTATTATTCTGATGAATTAATGTAAGGTCCAAAAAATTGATTTTATTGTCGTTTTCTCTCTCTACTGTGAATTTTATTTTAGGGTGAACACTATTGATTATATTTAAAAATTGATCTAACTGTCGTGATGTACCACTAAAGCATGCGATAACATCATCTACGTATCTAAACCAAAATGAAATATGTGCTTTTGTGAAATTTGAACTGAAATTTTTTTCCTCAATATTTGACATAAAAATTTCTGCTAACAAAGGACTGAGAGGGGATCCCATCGCTAACCCGTTATTTTGTTGAAAATATTTATTGTCAAATTGCAAGTAATTTTGATTTAATGAAAGTTCTAATGCGTCTAATAATTCTGTTTTTACAATGGGATTAGTGTTGGATTTAACTAAAAGAGTATGTGCTATTTGAAGGCATTCACCTGTGGGAATATTAGAGAACATACTACTAACGTCAAAAGAAACTAATTTTGAGTTCTTGGGTGTAATAATGGATTTTAGTTTTTGGGATAGTTCAAGGGAATTTTTGACAGAATATTGAGAAGTGAAATTTGTAAATTTTTTAAAAAGATGATTAATTTTAATTGCTAAGACTCTTGTGGGAGTGTTGATATATGAAACTACTGGCCGAATTGGATTATTGGGTTTATGAGTTTTTATAAGTCCATAGAGTCGAGGTGCTAGAGGATTTTTGTTGATAATTTGAAAATTTTTCTAATTTGGAAAAGATTATATTAATGTTAGACAATAAACTTTTAATTTGATTTTGAAAGATTGCCGTTGGGTCTTTCTTTAAAATTGTTAAATTTTCGGCTGTTATGAAAGCGTACATTTTATCTAAATAACTTTGTTTTTCTAATATTACTATTGAGTTGGATTTGTCGGCTTTAGTAACGATAAGGGAGTTGTTTGAAATTTTTGATTTTATAGACTTAATAATTTTACTGTCGGTTGGTTTTCTGTCGGTGTGTTTTTAAAGATATTACCAATTTGGGCTTGAGGGATAAGGGGTTCGGAAAGGGTTTTCAAGGCTAACTCTGATTCTACTATGATTGTGGGCTTCTCTTGTTTATATTGAATGTGCGGGCTGTAATTTGGGTTTTGAGATAGAAATGAAGTTTCTGTCTCACTAAATATAGTACTGGAAAGATTAATAAATTTTTGATGATTATTTTTATTTTTAACTGACTTCTGGTGATGTGATTTTTGATTGTTAAGGAGAATGGATAATTTCTTTTTCTGAATCAAATATTTTTTATGAATGGTTTTACTAATACTTTCTCTAACAAAATCATCAAATATATCGAATTCTAACGGATGAAGTTTATATGAAAGTTCCGAATGTAATACCTTAAGATAATGTTGTATGGCGTCACGTTTCCGGTTTAGGTCTTGGATTTCCGCTCTAATCCACGCGAGTTGGGCTGCTTTTACGGCTGTTTTTGCTGCAATAGATATTGTATTAGTTTTGATATTAACATATTTTGGAATTACCTGCTGACGGATACATTGTGTATTGAACCAAATGTTCTGTGAGATTATCCTGTATTTCTTCTTCAGTTTGAAATAAATTCTGGTCTGGGTTGCCGTACAGGCTGATTTAATGAAAATGATGGTAGCGACCGTTACTATGTGGTAGTTCATTTTAAAAAAGGTTAAATGAAAATAATTTTTAAGTTTTTATACCACTATTTATTGTATAATATACACAAACAAAGTTTACAATATATTATCAATTTTGACACAACTATAGTTTCGACCTTTGCAGGTCATTATCAAGTGTTGAATGAAGAAGAATACAGGGTGTTTAACAATTTATAGGGGAGGTATGAATTTTTAATGAACCTAATTAGGACTGAGATTTATTACAATGGATTAACTAAATATGCCGATCGGGTTAAGGTGCGGGGTTTTCAGAAGAGGTACATGTCATTATAAGAGCTTAAATAATGGCGAAGAAATTAAATCCGTCTGCTCATTAAGCAGATTAGAATTAATGTTCTTGCTTTGGCGGTATATCTCTAATGACTCCAAAAGATTAAGCCTCTGGCCTTTATTGCAAAAATGTAAAAGTTTTAAATTATCCATGTGTGGAAATGAATGATTACATTCTAAGAAATGATTTGAAAAAGAACTTGTTGTATGTCTAAGTCTGAATGCTCTATAATGTTCATTGTATCTCTTTTCAAAACTCCTACCTGTCTGTCCTACATATGTGCTGTTACATTCGGAACATGAAATTTGGTATACTCCCGATTTTTTAATAGATTGAATTTTGTCTTTCGCGTTAAAAAGTATATTTGAAAGTTTGCTTGCTGGTCTAAATGCAATTTGATGATTTTGTTTTTTGAAAATATTTGATATTTTATTTGTTACGCGCCCAAAATAAGTGAATGTTGTAAATTTTGTATTCGTTCGGTTAATCGATTAATAATATTTGACTCTATGAAAAATTAACGTTACACTTTTATTACCAATTATATAATATTAGTCATAATAACTTTACACATTAGAGAAACTAAAATAGAAAAGACGTTTTGATTTGATTGTGATAATTGAGAAAACAAAACTACAAAGAAAACGAATAAAAAAAGATGTAAGAGAAGAAAGTCCGGGATTTGAATGCGGAAGTTCGTTACTGAGCTCAGCTGAAATTTAATTAAACAAATACATAATTAAAAATATGCAAGGTGGGCGGAAAATCGTAATTACATCGGTACAAGAGGGCTCTATAAAAAATAAAGGAAAAGAAAGGAAAGAGAGAAAAGTTATGCGCTGGCGTTCCGAGTTTCTCCGTAATTAAGAGAACGAAAAATCCGGCGAGAATAACTAACTAAAAAGGTTTCCCTCTAGTCAAGTTGAAAAACTGCAGCGACGTGTTAAACTCGGCCTGCTTTCGGTCATTAACACGTCAACGCCTTGTCAACAGAATACAAACGAATTTACGAGAATACAAAACGTGAATTTCGTATTGAGCGCAGAAATGAGAGGATGCGCCAATTTTTAATTAAGATAATAATGTTTACGATCGCCGAGCAATGGTAATTGGGAAAAATTTACGAGGTGCTTCGGCGGACGCGTAAAACTCACGATTTTGGCAATGTCACGTGAAATATTCTGATTGCTCTGTCCAATTATCGTCGTAAAATTTATTATAAAATTGGATCCGATTTTATTGGGGCCGCTTTTAATTGTACACTGAAATATGTGGGGGAATGCAAATGCAGAATTACATCTGATGGATAGAATGATTCCTCCATGTTTCATTAGCAAATCTACGACGGGTTGTCAACCGGGTTGAATAAATTTATGACAGAGGCCCTTGTTTTATGTGCGCTCGTGATTTCGATTCTTTTTATCTGAAAAGGATTTACGCTGTTCTACAAAACTCAGACCAATCAATGTATATCTTGTATAGGAACGTTTATTTTCAATGAACTAGCATTTATAACTTGTAAAACATTTATATGAAACAAATTTCTATCACTAATTTAACACTACGGTAAAAAAATTGACAATTCAAGAGATTATAACCCTTCAAAAGCACTATAATTAAATTTTGCTCCAACAAATAAGACAAACAATATTAACGAGAATGATGGTTTAATAGATATACAAAAATAATTATGATATCAGTTTAATTTCCATAGAATAATCTTTTAAACAAAAAATATATATTTTATATCAGCCGTGATTTTAATTATTAAATGTACTTAATATATAACAAAATATAAACAAGTCTAGACAGTTCCATCTTTTAATTAAAATACGCAGAGATTAGGGATTCGTATTTTTTTGCGGCCGCTTTCCCTTCTCGGCGTCTAGCAAGTTTTTTTTCCCTTGTTCTTCCTTCTTTTATGGTTCGCCGGTGCGGCTCCGTCGAGAAAGAATTAATAAATTTTGAGAGGGTGTACAGGTGGATGTATTCAGAAGTGCGTGATTGCGTCTTAATTAAATTCGGAACAAAGGGCCACAAAAGTGCCGCCCTCGCGATTAGTTTTCCACTTCTGCATCAAAAATTCATGTCGCCGTGCGCGCCCCTAATTTCATTACTACGCTTTTTACCGCCGTACCTTATTTACATTTCCAGTCGGTTGGGGGAAAGGGGGCGGTGGTTGAGAGGGATTCTAATTTCTGATTTTTATTTTGCATCAATCTTGCGGTTTATTTTATTTTGTATAAATTATTTTTGGAGTCCAATGAAATTTCAAGGTGTAATTCGATCATTCAATTTTGGATTATATGTATTTTGATTGGTTAAGATGTTTATTTTATTTTATAAATGAATTAGATTAAATTAGGATATTTTGATGTATATATCTCTCGGTAACAAAGTGACCATTTAAATGGTTTAAGACTTTAAACCATTGATAATGGTCACTTTGTATCAAAATATGTATCTAGATATAATTAAAGTGCAAAGACATGTTTTTATTGCTTTTATAAATGCTTATAATTGATAGATACACTAAAGCTACCATCCATTCTTGAAAAAAATAATTAATTAATTGCTTTTAAATGAAATTGTGTTATGTTTATATAATGATCAATTCTATTGTTGAATAATTATTATGAGTGTTTAATTGTGGAGGCGTTTACTTTGTAGTACATCTTGATACTGAAGAAAGAAAGCAGGATCACTTTGTTTTACCACTTTTTATTTAACAAATTACACGTGACTATAGTTTCGACTATCAATTAGTCATTATCAAACATAAAAAAAAAAAACTTTATGTTTGATAATGACTAGTTGATAGTCGAAATTCTAGTCACGTGTAATTTGTTAAATAAAAAGTGGTAAAACAAAATGATGAGTCTTCTCGGGACATGAATACTGAAATAAAAATACGAGAGACTTTTCATTAACAATGGATTTATGATTAAACTTAAATTTAATTATTTGTTGCAAAATAATACAAAAAAAATAAATCTTGCAGAAAGGATTTGTATATTGTTAAAAATAAAATAAATATATTCATTTGCCTGATGATGTGTTGTAGTGCTCAACAATAAATGTGAAACCCTTCCAACTGTGTTGTTATATTTCAAATATATTAAAAAAAGAAATTAACAATTTACAATTGTTTGAATGAAAAAAAATAATAATTGTCAAGAAGAGGAATTAAAAATAAAATCGACATTATGAAAAATATATATTTGTAGAAACTTTAGAAAAAACATTCATTAACAAGTAGTCATTTATTTCTGATCATTTTAAACTTCGTTTTGACCATAATAATTTTAAAAGTAAACAAAACTATATTTTATCACCATAAAAATATTTTAAAAAAACAGCAAGCGAACTTTCAGTTCATAGAGTAAAGCAATAAAGATTTATGAAGGAACAATTAAAACTTTCTAAAATAATAATTAATAACTATCAAAAAACGTCGAAATTGAGAAAACACATTTAAACGTAGTCTTGACTTTTAAATGTCGTAGCATTTTTTGCACCTATCCTAATAAATCTTTCAACATCCTATCTCACTCTTCACTTATTCCAATAAGTAATATCGAAGCGTAGGCTTAACCTCAAAAATAAATAATAAATAATATATAAATAATAAAATATGTAATATTATATAAATAATTGAATTGTCAAATGTAATAACACGTAGTCTCAAATAATAAACCCTCCTTAGGGCAAAAAGGCCACAATTGGCCAATCATTTGATGAATCGTCATTAAGAGAGTCCCCGCAGAGCTAAACACCTGCCAGAAGAATAGAAGGTGAGAATGGAAGAACATATATTTTGTGAACTCAAGCCTTTCCAAAAATTTCCAAACATTTTTGTAAGCAGAAATTTTTTTAAGCATATTGGGTAAAATAAATAATACCTAATACAATCATAAGGATTGTGGCGACCGTTACTACGTGGTAATTCATGATAAACACTAACGCACCTACTATGTTTTAACCACTAAAAAATTATGTCAACTTGATAATGACATTAAACCGCCGTGTGTTTTTGTAATATATGTATATAAATTACATAATTTTTTAGTGATTAAAACATAGTAAGTGCGTTAGTTAAGTGTATACCTAATACAAAATACCCATGCAACAAAAAAATAATTTGTTCCCTGGCGTCCTATTAGCTTACTTTAATAAATTATTCATTGTTCTTGCGTTATCTTAACCTAAACTAATAGTCATTATCCTGGCATTCACTTAACCTGTCCCAATATATTATTAATTATCCTACCGTGGTCTTAACCTATCCCAATAAATTAATAATTGACCTAGTGTCTCCTTGACCTACAACAATCAATTTATTTCCCCGGAGTACTCTTAACATATCCCAATAAATTAAAAATCGCCCTAATGTACCCTTGGCTAATAAATTATGCATTTCCTTAGCGTAATTTTGACCTAGACTAATAAATTATTAATTACCTTAACATACTCTGAACCTATCCCAATAAATTAATCATTGCCCTAGAGCAATCTAGACTAATTAATTATTCATTCCCCTATCGTAGTTTTAACCTATCACAATAAATATTTCATGGCCCTAGCATACTATCGACCTAGGCTAATAATTTGTTCATTGCCTTAGCGTACTCTTAGCCTATTGCAATAAATTAATCATTGTCATAGCGTGTTCTTGACCTAGGCCAATTAATCATTTTCTTGACGTAGTTTAAAACTATCCCAATAAATTAATAATTCCCTTAACGTGACTTTGACCTAGGTCAAACCTTTATTAATTGCTTTAGCCTAAAGAACAAGTGAAAGTTCATGAAATAACAATTAATAACTGTCAAGAGTGTAAAACTATCCCAATAAATTAATAATTCCCTTAACGTGACTTTGACCTAGGTCAAACTTTTATTAATTGCTTTAGCCTAAAGAACAAGTGAAAGTTCATGAAATAACAATTAATAACTGTCAAGAGTGTAGATGGTAAAAAAGATATTAAAAAAACAACTGACAAATAATTCATCTATTCCTAATTTTTTACTTTTGTTTTTTGTAAAATAAATATTGATTTACAGGTGCAGTATTATGAGTTTTTGACCTAAATAGTAGCATAACAACCTTGTTTTTTTTTATTTTCTGAAAATAATTAAAAAAAAGTTTATGCTAGAAATAATTTGTAATTGTCAAAATTAGTAGAAATTTATAGAAAACCACTTTTACAAATTCCTAAAAATTCATTTTCATAACATTTTAAAAGCAAAAATATATTGATAATTTTAAAGAAGAGTAGAGATTATTGAAAAAGGAAACATTGAAAATATCTAAAACACAATCGACTATTGGTAAAAATAATGGATATATAAAAGAATATGTCATAATTTAAAATATTTGAAATTAACCCCTCACAAAGAAAACAATTACCAAACAAGTTAAACATTCTAAAAGACCAAAAAATATTATTGAAATAATATTGAACCACAGAAGAGAATACTTATCTAAACGACAAACACTCAAAACAATTTAACAACAATTGTTGAAATCAATACAAAAGGAAAATATGAAAATTCATGAAAAATAATTTATAATCGTCAAAACCGCAGTGATGATTGGCAATTATTAAGATAATGTTTCTAATTTCCACATAAAATAAATTTAAATAAATTCATTAAACAAAAAATATTATTGGAAAAATATATTTAATAATTGCAGGTGTGTGAAAAAACGTTCACCTTGATAAATTTGAACGAAATTTTATAGAAATTAAAAACTATCTCAGTTAAATGCGTCGTATCGGAATATGAGATTTTAGATAATTTCTCAATATATAATTTCACCTTCTTAATACAAATTAAAATAATAATTTTTATATCAAGACGTTTGTATTATTTGTACTATTATTTATACATTTTGTTTAATATATTTTGTAAATACAATTTTTATTCATCTACTAATCATTATACCTATCAATCTAGAAATAGGAAAAAACGTTTTTAGTATCACTTCTCATAATCAAAATATTCTTCGCATCCGAAATTACTACTTCAGCTTTCTTCCAAAATGACCCACTAAGCAACTAAATAACACAGCTTGTAGGAAAGTTCATTCTATTTCTTAATATTCAAGAAGCCTCCGATTTTGTTTGACTTCAAGATTTGTTAACAAATGCTACCTCTTTAAAATACCTTCCCATATATTTTCATTATTAAACAATTCCTTGCGAACGGATTCCTAAGAGTCAAAATCAACAACTCTTTCTCTTATTCTTTTACCCCTAACAAGGTCTACCTCAAGAAACCACTCTACCTCCACTTTTCTACAGCATATCCTGTTTTCACATTAACAATCCTGATCATATTTACTTTGGTCCCCCCAAATATCTCCTACAATTTGCAAGTAAAGTCACCCAAATTTCCCATGAATTCACAGTTCCTAAAGGTTTACAATTCCTTCAGTAGCTTATTGACTCCCTATAATACTGGTTTGCAAATTGATGAATAAACTAGTGCTAGGAATCCAGAATTAAGAAATCAATAAAACGCATATAAACGTAATTATAATCTTAATCTTAAAAATGCTAGGATGCAAGCTAATGAGAAATATATAAAATAAGCTGAAATTCGGCCTGGTGTTCTATTGTCATTTCTAAAAAAAATGAAAATGAAATAGTGATACTAAATGCGATATTGACTGTGATTCGTTTAATATATTTTTTACAGAAATAGTTGATAATCTAATCAAAAGTTTACCAGTCACCGAAGAGTCACCAATTATAATGATGGGAAATCTAAAGATAAAATCAGTTACTTTAAGTTTAAGCAAATTAGTCCAACCACTCTAAGAAATACAATTATGAGCTTAAAAAAACTTCAAGAGTCGAGATATATATGGAATGAGCGTAGGAATGTTAAAACATATAGTAGATGTTATATTATTGCCCCTTACAAAACTGCTAAATAGATGTATTGAGCTTGGTGTCTTCCCGAGAAGTCTACAATGAGCGTCTGTCATCCCGATTTTCAAAGAAGGTGATAGATCAGATTGTAATAATTATAGGCCCATTTATCTATTACCTATAATTTCAGAAGTGTTTGATAAAATTATTTTCCAACAAATTGTAGAATTCCTTGATTTTCATGAATTAATCAACAGTAATCAGTACGGTTTCCGTAGGGGTCGTGCAGGCATTGCGCTTGCTGAGGAAATATATAAAGGTTTTGAAACTGGATCATGCTCAGTGGCAACCTTTTTGGACCTCAGTAAAGCTTTTGACTGTGTTCCCCATGAGGTGCGGAAGCTGTACTATTATAACTTTCAACCGGAAAGCTGCCGGATAATAAACTCATGCCTTAGCTCTAGATTTCAACATGTCTGTATTAGCAGTACATCAAGTTGACCACAGGGGTCAATCCTGTGACCACACCTATTTTTAATTTACAAAAATGATTTGCCATGTCAGTTAAGTCAGTTATCTATCATATTATTCGCAGATAATACCACAACAAAATCTTGTGCACATACTGAAATTGGATTACATCAATTTCAGTATGTGCACAAGATTTTATATAATCAATAATATATAATCAATAAAATGTCAGTGGATCGGGCTTCCAAATCGTTTGCTTCCAATAAGCTTTGTGTAAAGAAAATAATGTTAAATTTCTCGGTATTCACATCGACAGCAAATTAACTATGTAAAGCTATGTAAATCTATATATATCTTACGACAATTAAAAAACTGGCTTTCCAAAAAAGCAATACTACAAGTAATTTATTCGCAATGTCAGAGCTATCTGTCCTATGGTATATTGGTCTGGGGTCACTCTAGCATTACAATTCGAATATGTAAACTACAACGTCGTGCAATAAGGATTATCGTCAGGATTGTAAATGTGTGTTTACTGAACTTAAGATATTAACTTTAGCCTGTCTATTGATATTGGAATGAATACTGTATGTACATTCACATTTGAATTTATACCAGAAACATAATCAAATACATAAACATATACTAGATCTGGAACCCTTATAGTGCAAAAAAGTCCAAATTTGCGACTGAGTAAGTCACGCATAAATTACTACAAGCCGAATATATATAACCACTTACCTGAAAAATTAAAATCTTTTCCAGGGCCTTCTTTTAGGAAGACTACAAAAAACTTTTTACGACTTAAAAGATTTTATAGTGTAGATGAGTGTCTAATAAGTAACCTTTCGGAATTGGTAAAAGAGTAGATCAGTTTTGCATATTTTAACATGTTTGTTTTAGTTACTCTAAATGTATATTGTAATTTTACTTGTATTTAATTATTAAATATAGTTTCTATAAGTACTTTTAAATGTGTTTGTGCAGTCATTTTAATTACATAGCCAATTTTAGCATATGTTTATAGATAGATTAATTAATCTTAAATAAGATGCAATACCGTTCAAGCTATGTATATGTATATAATTTGTGTAAAACCACCAAGTTATTTGCACCAATAAAACATATTATTATTATTATTAATGATTTAAGTTAATAATAAATAATTAGATCTGCATACTTGAATGGTCATTATTAAAGGTTACTTAATATAATGTGTCCATGATAATGTAAACACATTGAAGATAATCAACGAAGGATTAGACGTGGATGACGGAAGATGGCAATATCTCCCGAGGCGTACGTTATTAAACGTATCGGATTCCATGTTTCCCTTTCCGCCTGTGTGCGGGGATGAATGTCAATATTCTGGCCGTAAATGACCCACTGAACTGAACCCTAATGAAATAGATGATCCTCCGATTCGCATCATCGAACTGAGTCCAAACCCATAAAATCACTAAACCAAGCGAAGAATGGCTTAAACTAATTCAGCTATATGCATATCAAGTAACCACAGTTGTCTATTCAAGCATGCGCTCTATTCGCATCTTATTTTATGATGTAAACATTTTCGACGTTATCACTAAATTTAATAATTATTGGCTATAATTTACACCCAAGGAATGTATACTTTTTAAACTCTTCTCATTTATTAATCTTTTATTTTACAAATCACTAAATTTAATAATAATTGGCTACAATCTACACCTAAGGAATGTATGTTTTTAATATCACCTCATTAATTAAACTTTTACGTTACAAATCAATAGACACCTATTACCTAAAATTAGTCCTATACATTTATATAATAATGTATTATTTATCAATTACATATGTTATTTAATTTAATATGACTCGATTGTTTATGCATAATAATATTAAGGCTAAGAAATATCTGAGATTTTTGAAAACGTTTATAAACAAATACGAGTATGAATTTTAACATCCTAAATATAATAATTTAAAATATATTGCTTTGCCTAAACTGTTAGATTATTAGAATCAAATTATAATTATAAACTAATAAAATAAATATTGAATTAATTTCTGCAGATAATTTAAAAAGCTCATAATACAATACATATAGCATTATACAATATAATCAATAACGTAATTTCCTGAAAACTAACCGTGCTATTGCATTATATCCTGACCACCAGGCCGATTAAATGTTTATAGAAAGTTCCTTATCCAGCGAACAACAGGAAGCAAAATTGTGAAATTCCTCTGACGTGATTCAGGTCCGTTCCAGGTAACAATTATTTCGGAAATGTTGGAAATCCGCCGTTGAAAAGCGTTCCCAGAAATTCCCCAATCGATCGATTCGATCAGCAAATAAATTAGCTCCTAATTGTTAAGTAACGATCTCCGTAATTTCTATAATATTATCCGCGAAACATAAAGCAATAAAAGTAATTATAAAAAATACAATTAACATTTAAATTAATATGCAGAAAATAATTTTAATATTGATTATTGGAATGATTATTAAGAGCAAAGTCAATATTTAAATTGTACTTTAAATTGTGTATTCAATTTTAGGATGTAATATAATGTTATTTAAATATTAGCAAGCATATTTAATAAAAGCTCTTGTAATAAAAATGAGTACGAATATATAATTATAAATTATTATTCTAAATTAGTTTAAATAAATATATCATTGCCAATGTTTTAATAAAATCATTTCTTTACATAATACTAATTGTAAATGTATTTATTTATATTGGCACTTATTTATTAAAATATAAAATATTCCATATCAATAAAAATATATGTATATATATAAAAAATTGTTAAAAAAATAAGTACGTCGCACGACTCCCTTGACAGCTCTTTCCATTTATCTAAATTAGAAACGTCGAAGTGTGCACGTCCGGATTTTCCACGATAAATGCGTCCTCTGTCTAGAGGCGACTGCTCAACTTTTCCAGAGATAATTCCTTCAAAGTGCAATTAAGCTGAAAGTGTCTCGAGAGTTCAAAGACCTCTCAGTTAAAATCGGTTATCATTTTAATATTAAGGAATGATTTATTTCGGTCATAATATTATTAGTTTTGATGAATTTAATGTAATAAATTGAATACTTCTAAATAAATATCACTATATTAATTGGGCCAATCTGTACAGCAAACAACAATGGAAATTAAATACACTGACATTCGTTTTCGCAATATGTTCTAAATTTAACACCCATAATGATACAACCTCTGACAATAAAATTCGGTGAATAGTTCTGTAATATTAATGTAGATAAAATATTAACGAAAATTACCTTACTGTCCTTCTAAGTAGTCACCTCCCATAACAATGCACCGCTGAGTTCTGCTATACATGTTCTGGAAACTTTTCAAGAAGGCTTCTTTTGGGATTAAGATCAACAGCCTTGTCGCGTTTCGTTGGATGTCAGGAATATCATCAAATCTCTTTTCTTTCAATACTGCAAGGTACATTGAAACTTTGAACCGTTTAATGAAACGTCTACGTAAGGTACGACCCCAGTGCACACAATAAGGTTCATGATCTTTTGTTCATTAGCTGTGTAAGGGCGAGCATACACAGCCAATATTGTCAAACAGTTTCTTGCAAAAAAGTGTTGATGCAAATTGAACATCCACCATACTCGCTAGATCCTCCAGACTTCTTCCTAATATCTGAAGAAGAATCCGATATTAAACTCAAACATGTCCATGGGGTACCAACTATTGTGAAAACCAATATTTCGGAAAACTAACTTGCAACGGAAAAGCCAGTCTGACATTTTATTATCAAAATACTAGAGGTCTTCGATCAAAATCTCACTTATTTTATATTAACTGCTTGAATTCTACGTTTGCTATTATATGTTTAACTAAGACTTGGTTAAATGGCTCGTTTAAGAGCTCCGAATATTTTGATAGCGCATATACTATTGTTCGTCAAGACAGAGATCACAAATCAGTAAACCGTTCAACTGTAGGTAGAGTACTACTGGCGTTTTCTGAGGACATTTCACTTCATCATATCGACACCACTAATATTAAGAATTTAGTACCCCTAATTGCTCTTGCTCTTTGTAAATGTAACTTTAGAAAATAATTTGTATTCCACTGTGTAGTATATTATATATATATGTACATTGTCAATGTTCGGCTTTAATCTTCGAAGTTTTGATGGTTCTGAAAAGAACCATTAAAACTTGCAAATTCGAAGATTAAAGACGAACATTGACAATGTACAAAAATAATCTTCGCGAAACTATCCGCACCAATATATATATATATATATATATATATATATATAAATTGATTAGTTAATTTTGACAGATGTCGTTACACTTTAATATTCAAATTATATACCATATATATATATATATATATAAACTCTTTGAAATTAACGGGTGATATATATATTGTTTCTGAAAGCCTTGGAAGTCATTTTATTAGATAAGCCAATTTTATTACTGGGTGACTTTAATGTAACTAATTTCGTTAATGTGTCTACTGCTTCTACGTGCTCCAAAAATAGTTCAATAAGTAATTTTATTAATATTTTGAAACTAACACAATTGAACAATGTTCCGAACACAAATGGCAGATTGTTTGATTTGATTTTTTGTAATTTTGATTTATCCCATTATGATGTGTCTCGTGATATTAATCCCCTAGTTCCTGAAAACGCTTACCACCCTTCACTTTCCGGTATTTTAGATATTTTCAGCAACAAAAACCCTCCAATTTTTCCTACTAACGTCAACAAACGTTATAACTTTCGTAAAGTCAACTACCTCAACTTATACAATGACCTATTTAACACAGACTGGTCACTTTTAACCGGACTTTGTTGTCAGAGGTTGAATTTTATCATAAATAAAATTACTTGTTTACAATTTAATAAAACTATTAAACCTTAGGATATATCCAGATACAGTTAAAATTTTAGTGTTACTCGTTATTTATAGTCTCTAAGTCGTTATGATTATTGCAATCAATCAAATAAGAAAAATGAAGAAGACACAATGACGTTTTTTACAACTTTATAGTGGTAAAACAAAGTCAAGATGTACCACAAAGTAAACGCCTCCATAATTAAACAAATAATAAAAGCACTACTGGCGTTAATGCAAAGACATTTTTAAAAACATTGTGTGACCTTTTCCATAATCTTTACAATCTTTTTTAATTACTTTGATGGCTGCAAATTTGCACATTAAATATAATCATATTTAATTAAGTTACCTTTAAATTATATACTTAGTTATATTTATTTTTGTTCTTTTTCAGGAAATACCTAATACTCTTGTGGTAATTGAAGATATGGATGAAGTACAAGGAATAATATAAAAGCGTAAGTTAAACAAAAATTATTAAATTATAATAATATCGAATTTTGCTAAAAGTAAAGTAAAATTTACTCTTCTTAAAATTAAAATGAATTTGTTATGTTTCATTTATTTATACCTTCAAGTTTTATTTTTTAAATAAAACTTATACATTTGAACATTAGATCGCAGAAAAATTATCAAAACTGGCTTTTCTTGCAACAACATATTTTTAGACGTTTTAAAAATCAAGTAATTAAGAGAAACTAACAAAAACGAATGTTTAAATTTATTTTATTATTTAAAGAGCCAGTAAAAACTATCGACATTTAATATCAAAAGTGTATTAAAGTTCTTTAGGTTGTAGAAAATTAACTAATAATTAGAAAAATACAAAATCATTTCGTGAATCTACAACAAATGTGTCTTATTAAGACTATAAAACAAATTACTTATTGAAACAACTACTTCTCTGGCTAATACCTCGACAGACATCTTAATAAGACATTTGTTGTAGATTTACGAAATGATTTTGTGTTTTTCTAATTATATCGACATTTAGATCCTAACAAAAACTGTAGTTGTTCTTAGCAATTCTTTGAGCAGAAATATGTCTTAAATTAACTTTGTTTGACACATACTTCTAGATGAGTATTTATTTGTGTATATAGTTCAGTGTTTTATATATTGTAATATAATATACTATATTTATTAACCGGAATCTCCTTTTACATAGGAAATAACATAATTCATAATGAAAAATGTAAAATTAAAATATACATAAAAATAACACACATGATTGTACATTACAATAACAGATATCAAAATTGAGATGAAATTCTTCTTCTTCGAAGTTCGGATTTAGACTGGAACCAAACAAATCAATATTATTATTATGATTAGCGAAATAAATCTGTAAAGTGGGCTTTTTGAATCATAATTAGTACGTACTGTTCGTCTGTAATCTAAATAAGGCTTTAGAGCGTATATTAATGTAAGTAGAACTAAAAGTAAAATTTAGGGAAGCTAGTAGTTCAGAAAAATTAATGTTAACCTATTAATTTATGTAGATAACACAAATTCAATAATAATAATACTTTATTAATGCCATCACCAAACGGTTCACATGTCACAAAAATCTTACAATGAGGTAAATAATATTTTATGTAATAACACCATATTTAAGATGAAAATAAGGATTCATAGCACATACCTATGAGCTAAATTACAAATAAATAAATATATCTCTAAATTAATAAAATAGAAATACAAGGATCAAATAAAAAATGTATAAATAAAATAAATAAAATCATGTCAATAGGGACAATATTATTAATTTGGGATAAAATGACGACACATTTATATTAAAATAGTAATTTGAAATAATATGAAACGTTAAGAAACACTAAAGTTAAACATATAAAATTGCAAAGCGATCAAAGTATAAAAAAATTGAAGCACGTTATATTAAAATGTTAAAAAATTAGTCTAAGTATACAAGTAAAATAAACATATGTTAAATTATATAAAACAACAATAGAGTTATAATACAAAATTGGAATGTTTAGTTATTTTCTGTAGGATAGTATTAATTTTCAAGAGGTTTAAAATCATGGTTTAAGAACTCATTTATAGAGTAAAATGCACATTTGCTGAAATACAATTTTAATTTCATTTTAAATTGCTTAATGTTTAAGTTTTTTATATGCTGTGGGAGTAAATTAAATATAATAGGTCCAAAATAATTTGTACCGTTTCTCGATTTTGTTAGACGGAGTTTTTGTGGACAGATTTTATTTTTGTTCCTAGTATCATGTGTATCTGAATGAGTTCAATATGATGTTACATTTTTTCAAATGTACACCAAACATTCTAAAATGTATAGTGAAGGTAATGTCAGTATTCCCAGTTCAATAAATTTTGCTTTGCAGTCATCCTGGTATTTTAGACCTGATATTACTCGAATAGTGCGTCGTTGGAGTGCAAACAGACGATTCATTATAGGAGAGTGCCCCCACACTAAAATGCTGTATGTTAAATGCGATTGGCATAATGCAAAATAAGCTGCACGTAATGCAACTAATGGGAGCTTCAATTTTAATTGACGTAAAAGGTATATCGTACGACATTTTTTACTAGCCACTACCTCTCCATGACTGTGCCATGTCAGTCTATAATCAAGATTGATACCAAGAAACTTTATTGTGATTTCACTAGAAGTGTCAGATCGGAACGAGAACGTAAGGTTGACAGTTTTACTTGTGTTTAGATTCAAACCAAGTACTTATATCATTTCTGGATTTCATATGGTCAATTTTAGCTTTAAACATATCGTCCGATTTATTAATAAATGATGTGTCATCCACAAATTGAAAAAATATTGGTGAACTTAATGCAGATGATAAATCATTTATATATAATAAAAAGAGAAATGGCCCAAGAATAGATCCCTGGGGCACCCCATATTTTAAATATATATCATTTGATGCCTTTTTATTTATAATCACTCTTTATTGCCTTTGGTATAGATAAGAGGAAATTAGGCCACAGCTACTCGGATGGAGGTTGTAGTAGTACAGTTTCCGCAAAAGAATTCCATGATCTATGCAGTCAAAGGCCTTACTGAGGTCCAAGAATGATGATTCAGTATGCAAACCTGATTCGAACCCCTGGATTATTTCCTCAGTAAGGGCCATACCGCACCTGCTGTAGATCTTCCTTTGTGGAAACCATACTGTGTGTCCGATAGTAGATTATGGGTCTCAAAACAATCTAATAATTGTTTAAGTAATATTTTCTCAAAGATCTTTGATATAATAGGGAGTATAGCTATTGGCCTGTAATTATTCACTTCACCTACATCACCTTTCTTAAAAACAGGAGTCACACGAGCTTTTTTGAGCGAGCTAGGAAAAATGCAATTATTTATACAAGTGTTAATTAATTTTGTAAGCGGTATAACAATAACATCCACAACTTTCTTAAGTATATATGTAGTAACATTGTAAAAATCTTTGGATTTAGAGTTCTTTAAGCCAAGTATTATATCTCTAACTTCAATGAAACTAGTTTCCTTAAATTTAAAGTATGGCGTGGATTTAAACTGAGTATTAAGCATAAAAGTTACTGGTGTTTGCGCTGGTTCTACGGAATTTTAAAGACTCCGAACAAATACAAAGAAAGATATAATCAGTAACTGAAATGCTTTCTCTGGGGTTAATATATAACAGATATACTAGGGAGACCAAATAACTGATGCATATTCTAAATTGGATCTTACTAAACTGATATAAAGGGTTCTCAGAACCTACAGTTTAAAACTTGAACTATTTCTAAAAATAAACCCTAATAATTTAAATACCTTTTTAGCAATAGAATTTAATTTACGTGATCTTTAACCCCTATATCTTTAATATTATGAACTCTTTCCAGCAGCTCCAGGTTATATAAGTAGTAAAAGATAATTAATCAAACAACTTTGTTGGTATAACACTGTATTTTTTATTATGTTGACTAGTTTCCACTTGCCATTATCGAAACATAAGTAAATTAAAACTACGATCTGCACAGGTATTTATACATAAAATTATTTACAGGCAGCGTCAAAATCGTAGTTTTAATTTATTACTTTCCCTATATAGTATATATAGGGAAAGTATTGTTTTCGTGCGTGAAAATGCCTGTGGGCGCTGTGTCTCAAAAACTAATGATCCGATTGAGATGAAATTTTAAACTTAAGGTTTTATCGTTAAAAACTGGAACTGAAAATCTTTTGGTGAACATTTAAAAACCGGAAGTGGATCTTTACTACAGGCCGTTTTTTGTTTTTTCCGATATTTTTTCTAATATAAAAAATTTTACAAAACTTTTCAAACAAAAGTTAAAGGGAATGAGAAAGTGAAAATGTTTTATTAAAACATTTTAAATTCCTAACTTTCGAAAAAAAAATATTTTGCCAATTGCTAATAAAATATTGGAGTAACATGAAATTTATTTAACAAATAAATGTAGAGAATTCAAAATTAAACAAATTATTAAGAGTAAATTAATAATAAAGTACTATGATGGCCAGATCACTATTTGAATATATAGGGAAAGAATTGTTTTCGTGAATGAGAATGTCTGTGGGTGCTGTATCTCAAAAACGAATGATCCTTTTGAGGTGAAACTTTAAACATAAGGTTTTTTTTGTTAAAACCTGGAACTGAAAAGCTTTTAATGAACATTCATAAACCAAAAGTTGATGTTTACTCGAAGTGTTTACTTGTTTTTCTCGATATGTTTTTAAATTTGAAAAATATTACATAAATTTTCAAATAAAATTTAAAGGGAATGAAAAAACTGAACAAATCTCATAGTTTTCGAGAAAAATGTAAGGAAAGTACTACTATTTCTTATGTATCTTTACATTTTACAACTTTTTATTAAAGCCCTCGCCTATGATTTACTGATTGAAGGGTGGGATAGAGGCCACCCACCCACCCTGCATATACATGATAACTATAAATACTAATCGTTGATAATTTTGCTGCTTAAAAAACAATCAAATCAAACAAATGTATTTCCATATTTCAAGCAATTTTTTTAGAAGTTTTTTAAAGGTTTGTAGAATTTAAAAAAATATTAATCTAACAAGTTTTGAATATTTATATTGCTGGTTTTAAATTTTTCAACAATTTCTTTTCTGCTTTTGACAATTTTTTCAGCTATTCCTAAAATTTCTTTTAACAATTTGTAGCAATTCTTCTTTCGAATTTGTTTTCTATCAAAAATTTGTTTCAAAATTTTTACAAATGTTAAGTAAATTGCGAAGACATTTCCAGAAAATTCCCTTTATTATTTGTTTAAGAATTTTTTTTTGTTGTCTCTAATTTTGTTTAGCATTTTAAAGCAATTTTTATTCCAAACTTTAAACTTTTTAGAATTGTTGGTAAGATTTCTAGAAATTCCTTTTTGGTAAGATTTCTACAAATTCCTAGCATTTTTTTCAATATTTCTGAAAATTTATAAGATTTTCTTGATTTTTCTAAAAATTAATTTGTTAGGAATTTGGAATTTATCAAAAATTTTCTTTTAATTTCTGTCCTCTTCCACTTTGTTAGAATTTTCCCTAAGATATCTAGAATTTTCCCGCAATTATTTTCGATATTTCTACAAATTCCTAGATATATATATATATATATATATATAAATATATATATATATATATATATATATATATATATATATATATATATATATATCTGTCATGCTGACATAAACAGCCAGAAAATTCTCTCAAAAAAGGGGACTAAAAACTGAACAAAAGCAAGTATAGAAGATAGTGGATGTCGAAGAGGATACTAGCTCCCTCATCACCATGATCAAGAAAGGGTTTGAGTGGAAGAACACATTTAATTGTGAGCTCCGCCCGTGCTTCTCTTGACCAAAATTTTATGTATGTTTTTTTTTTGTATTTTTGTTAATTTGTTAATATGTATTATTTTAAAAAGAAGACCGAAGATAAATAAATAAATAAATAAATAAATATATCCTTTTTGCTAAGAATTTTCTAGCAACTTCTCTTACAAGTTTTTATCTGGGTTTCTAGAATTCTTCAACAATTATTCCTGGATTAATAGAATTTTTTAGAACAATTTTTTCTAACAATGTTTATTCTGAATTTTTAGAATTTCTCCAGAATTTCTCTTCCAATTTCGAAAACATTAACATTTTAAAGCCATTTTTTATCTCTTTTTCAATATTTCTCGCAAATTTAATCCCTATTTCCTAGAAGTTTCTTCAAACAGAAATTTTTAATTTTTTGTTCTCCAGAAATTTCTCTTCTCTTTCTAGAGATTTCTTGATTTTTCCAAAAATTCTGTTTTAATTTATTGCGATTTTTTAAGCAATTTCATTTCAAATTTTCATTTAGATTTCTAGTGAATTTTCGGATATCTCTTCTCTTCCAAATTGTTAAAGATTTCCAAGTATTTTCCAGCCCTGTTGCTTAATATTTATACAAATTTTCACCGTTTATTCTTTAGTCATTAATAAATTAAAACAGTAATTTAGATAATGTAATTGCAGTATCGCATAGTCGCCACCCATCCTACATATAACTTTACAAATAACAATATTCACACGATTATAAGTTTAGATTTAAACACAGCTTAAGTTTATTAACACCATTAACATATTTTTTTCTTATAATGCTGGAAACTAAAACACTGTCAGTAATTGTAGTTTCATTGTATATGTAGGGTGGGTGGGTGGCCACTATCCCACACCATAAACCAGAGTTTCTTTAAGTTATTTCCGAAATTAATTACTTTTAAATAAATATGTAGGGTGGGTGGGTGTCCACTATCAGAATTTTATAACATAAACATTGTTTTTAATCGATAAATAGAATATTTATTATAATAATTTTATATTTTAGTTAAATTTAAAATTTTTAATTGGGAAGAAATTTAAAATAATTGGAGAGTGGGATAGTGGCCACTGACCCACCCTACATATACAGTTTTACTTTAACCACTGACACTGATTTAGTTTCCTGAAAATTGACGAGTATAAATATTGGTGTGACCAAAAAATTAAATCAGAGTTTCTAGTTGAGGTTCAAATGTGTCTATGTAGGGTGGGTGGGTGCTCACTATCACACCCTCCAATTTTTATAACATAGACAACAAGTTTTATAAATAAGTAAAAACAATATTTGCGCGATTAAGGTTAGAATTATTTTATATTTCAGTCAAATTTATAATTGTTGATTAGGGTTAACTTAAAGAAAATTGGAGGGTACGATAGTGGCCACCCACCTTACATATATAATATTACTTCAACCACAGACACTGTTTTAAATGTCTGAAAACTACCACAGTATTATTGTTGGTGTGACAAAAAAATATATAATTTAGAGTTTTTAGTTGAAGTTTAAATGTATATGTATGTGGGTGGGTGGCCACCATCACATCCTTCAACCTTATAACATAGTTTAAAATTTTTCAAAATTAATAGAAACAATATTCACACGATTATAAGATTAGATTCGAGTGAACTTAAAGAAAATTGGACGGTGGGATAGTGGCCACCCACCCACCCTGCATATACAATTAGAGAGCAACTACTGACAGTGTTTCAACTTTCAAAAAATTATAAAACATTCATTTAATTGATGTTATTAATAAATTAAAACGGTAATTAAGATAATGTAATCGCAGGGTGGGATAGTTACGACCCACCTTACATATAACTTTATAAATAATCTTAAACACTGCTTAAGTTTGTCAATATCATCAACAATATTTTGTCTTGTGATGCTCGAAACTAAAACAGTGTCAGTGATTAAAATTTCATTATATATGTAGGGTGGGTGGGTGGCCACTATCCCACCCTCTAATCACGACACCATAAACGAGAATTTGTTTAAGTTAATTAATAAAACACTTCAACTTTGTTTGTATAACACTCTATATTTTATTTCGTTGACTAGTTTCGGCAACTCAACTTGCCATTATCGAAACATATGTTTCGATAATGGCAAGTTTAGTTGCCGAAACTAGTCAACGAAATAAAATATAGAGTGTTATACAAACAAAGTTGAAGTGTTTTATTAATTATTCAAACATGTATAATGAAGTAGAAGCTTCTTACATTAATAATATTTGTTTAAGTTATTTCTGAAATTATTACTCTAACATATTTAGAAATTAAGAAACATTAATCGTTGAAATTTGAATGTTGAAAATTTGAACGTCTGCAAAGCTTTGAACGTAATGATAAATTAAAAAAAAACTTTATGATGTTGCATGGATTGGAGGGTGGGATAGTGGCCACTCACCCACCCTATATATATAATTTTACATCAACCATTGGCACTTTTAAATTCTTGAAAACTACAACAGTATGCTGGTTTGGCCCAAAAATTAAATCAGAGTTTTAGTTGATGTTCAAATGTATATGTAGGGTGAGTGGGTGGCCTCTATCACACCCTCCTATCACTACACCATAAACCAGAGTTTATTTAGATTATTTCCGAAATTAATTACTCTAAGGTAATTAGAAATTAAGAAATCGTCGAAATTTGATTGTTGAAAGTTTATACGTCTGTAAGGTTTTGAACGTAACTACAAATTAAAAAAAAAATTTGCTATGATGCATGAATTGGAAGGTAGGATAGAGGCCACCCATCCACCCTATATATATATATATATATATATATATAATTTTACTTCAACCACTGACACTGTTGTAGATTCCTGTAAACTACAACTGCATTACTGTTGGTGTGGCCCGAAAATAAATTAAATCATAGCTTTTAGTTAAAGTTCAAATGTTTATGTTGGGTGGGTGGGTGGCCACTATTCCACCCTCCAATTTTATAACATAGATAACAATTTTTAAAAATAGATAAATACAATATTTACAGGATTATTAAAATTGAAATTATTTTATATTTTAGTCAAATTAAAAAAAAAATTATCTAAAAAAAAATATTAAGAATAGCCGTTTTGCGTAAACCTCATAGTTTTCGAGAAAAATATAGGGAAAGTACTATGATGGCCTCATCACCATTTGAATAGTAATGTTTATGTGAATGAAAATGATGTTGGGCGCAAAATCTCAAAAATTAATAATCTTATTGAGATCAAACTTTAAACCTAAAGTTTTTTTCGGAAAAAACTGGAACTGGAAAGCTGTTGGTGAACATTCAAAAACTGGAAGTGGATGTTTACTTGGGGTAGTTTTTTGTTTCTTTTCTGATATATTTTTTAATATGAAAAATTTTACAAAACTTTTGAAACTAAAGTTAAAAAGAGTGAAAAACTGAACAAGTTTTATAAAAATATATTTTTCAATAAGTTCTTAATTTTTGAGAAAAAAAATAAAAATTAAATATTTCCATATTTGTTGCCAATTGCTAAGAAACTATTGTAGTTACATAAAATTTACATTAGTAATAATTGTAGAGAATTCGAATGTAAACAAATTATTAGGAATAGCTTTTTTACGTAAACCTTATAGTTTTCGAGAAAAATATAGGGAAAATACTATGATGGCCACATCACCATTTTGTTATTATTGTTATACAAACAAAGTTGAAGTGTTTTATTAATTATCCAAACATGTATAACGAAGTAGAAGAAAATAAAATTAATTTACATTTGGATATATTCGTTTAAACACCACTCAAATAAAATATTTAATTCGTGTTGCAGTTATAAACTACCTCCAATGCTATCAATAGAATTAAATAATTTTAGGTCATCCGCAAACATTATAAATATACAATACCTAAACGAATTACACAAATCATTAACAAATAACGAATACCAATATAAGTATTTTGAAGAATCAGTATATACAGCATCGACTTGTTCTGCTCTGAATTTTTTTTAAATAATAAAATACCATCAAGAAATCTCTGTTGAATATCGACTATAATATAGTAGTAATATTGTATAGAATTTAGCTTATCTATCTATAATTTCTGGGCCACAGTACCAGTTATTAAACAATTTTATAATTTCATTAAACATGTCTTCCAAATTAATATGCAAACATGACAAAGAATTAACGTTATTATCAACATTGAATTTGGGGATACCAGTCACAATAAGAAGAAGAGAAAAATTATGCTAATGCGTTAGCCATATCATGTCCGTTGTCGTATATCTTGTCTTCATAACACATAGTTGCGGTAATACTTGAGGAGTTCTTCATAACTTTGACAAACAAATTCCGGATTATATAGAATTTCTTCTTCAATTTCATCAATAAACGTTTTAAAAAGGGATCTACTTAATGAACACACCTCGCTCAAAACTCTGAAATTTTCATAATTATTCATATCGGCACATTGTTTATTTAAAAATTATGCCCGTTTTTTCTTTAATTAAACTTAAAGTACACTGTTAAGCGAATTTAGGTAGCGCGAACTGAAAATAGTTTTCAAGGGGTCATACATTTCAATTAGATCTTACAACATTATATTAAATATTTCAAGAGCAGTATCTAGATGCTTTTCTAAAAAATTCAAATCCAATCTACATCAGCAACTGCATTATAAATAGCAGAATAGTTGCCTCTTTTATAGTCATAAATGTTTTCATTGATTGTTAAATTGCGTTGTTCAATTAAAACGTTAACATTAATATTATAAGCAATATGATATATTGAATTATTTGCACAGATCATTAGATTTTATGTACTAAAAACTACATTAAAAAACTCCTCTATTGTTCAGAATATTTTTCCATTGAAACATGGTTATAAACTATAGTTTCAGCAATAACATCGTATTCACTAATGGAAGATACAGCCATATCGTCATTATCCCAGGTGGTAGGTGGCATTACCACATGTAATAATTTAATTTTCCTAATTATCATTGATAATAGGTTCGAGGATGTGACAATGTTCTTGATTTTCCTCCAACAGAGAATTCGTAGGGAAGTTCACTCCTCCAAAGTACAGATAGATACTTCCAAAGAAAATAATTATAAGAGATATCTTTATTTAAGCAACTTTCAACAAATATAACGATATAATATTTACATAAGTTAAGGAAGTGAATAAGTTCTTTAATTTTAGCTCTAATACCACCCAGACAAGTTTTGGTATATTATTGAAATATCTCATGACAAGATTAGGTTCACAATTCTTTTTTCTTTTGTCAACTTCAGGCTCCACAGACTTTAATAAGGTTCTTTGTTTAACAGTTAAGTAACGTTTCACCTTAATGTGAGAATTAACAGATCTAATTTTATTTATATCTTATAATATAGTAGAGAAAATAGAATTATCATTGTTTAATGGGTTGGCTAAATCCGATTTACTGAAGTATATAAAATTGATAAATATAGACACATTTTAGTTATAAAATGTTCTATATGTATATTATTTAATTTCCCTATTTGGGCAAAATTTCGTTATTTTTACAGAATAGAAAAGGAATTGTAATAGTTTATAAAAAAAGAATAATAGATATTTATATTTTAACGTAAACGTAACGTTTGATATTCAAGTAAACGAGTAATTATTAGATAATTAATGCATTACTAACCTATGGGGACGTAAACGAGAATATTTAGGGCCCATCGAAATGAATTAGCACGTCAACAACAGCTGAATTTTTCTGTAAACACCCATAGACGTCATCTGTAATTGATTTATCATTGGATAATTCGAAAAGCAAAAACAAATCAATCAATTATCACTAACGATTCATGAAATTTATAGAATGCATTCGGCAATAGTAAAAAGTTAATTTCTCTGCAGTTTTATTATTCAATAATTTGTGTTTGATGGATATATGTATCACATTTTAATAGTTAATTTGATTACGGTATTTTTATTATATTTTAACTACACAATTATTCGAAAATAACAAAAAATGTACGCGGAAAATTAACGTTATAAATTTGTAGTAAAATACGACGGCCTTAAATAATACAAAAAAAAAATAAAACAAAGTTTAATATTTTCCTTATATTTCTATTTCAAGTGTTAATAATAGGTCAAATATACACACATTTCATAATATTCATTGAATCGATACTGGGCCATGCTATTAAATTATGCACAATGAATATTGAATGCCAGTTACTTTATGTTAATTAGTTCATTATCAGTATTCGGAACAATATGAATTATTTACACGATTATTATTATTCAATTCCACTGAAGTTATTCCCTAAACTTATGAAATTATTACGTGGAGAGGTAGAATGTATAAATTACTGCGACAGACATATTTGTCAATAAAATTTCAATTGTTAATCAGCACGAGACCTGTCCAGATAATTGGCAGCATTAAATTAGAAGCATATAATTGTATACATATATATATAATATACATAAATATATACAATTTATAGATTTAAACAGCTATGCCATTTAGAAAACACTATATCTATTTATTTGAAATTAACAGTTCAATTTTCTCTATAATCACCATTCCAAACATTCATATATCCATTCCTTTATACCAATATTTATGGCGAAAAAGTAAATAAAAATTTACATTATATTGATTTTAGTGAATATTATTTATACATACCTATCAGTTAATACAATTCAAATATAGGCAAACTTTATATATGCTATATTAATTATCAAACATATAACCCTTATTACTTTCACCTCCACAACGATGTAGAACTAATTACCCTCCTCCCGATACGGTACCTTATGCAAACGAAGCACTTTCGAATTATTGATTCGAGTCGTTTCTACGTATGTTAACGCGCGTCCTTATTACTTTCCCAATTAAAGCCTACCGGAGTGTGATCATTAACCTCTTTTAGAGGAATATTCATTACTGCAATGCTACATGAACATATCCTTTCGAAAGAAAACACCAATCCCACGTGCAATTAAAATAAGTGAAAAAAAATACATTCAGCAGGTGTGCTCATGTTATAGAGTTTTGTTCACGTTAAAACCTCATTAAAATATTAAAGGTGTGAAAAGTAAATTTATATTGCATGCGAGTGCATTAGTCTTAATTGGGTAGAGTGAATGTAGATTCTATGATTTGCTTTCATATCGTAGTAAAAGTTGTCAGTTCTGTCTGTCACACGGTGGAAATTTAAGGTGGGAAATTTACATCAACAACGGTGAAACTTAATTAAAATGTAATTCACAGCTTTAAAATTACCCATATTGTTACTCGAAGTTTAACGAGGGAATTAAAGTGAAATGAGATATAAAAAAAGTTATCGACGTGATAATTAAGCAGTGATTATTTGGTAAATTGGTAACTGATACATAAGGGACGGTTGTTTTGATAAAATTTATTACGTGTATTTAATTGAAGAGATTACAATAAATCCTGCACTCATATTTGCAACTTAAAATATCATATGCTTATATTTAACTCATATCTAACTAGTGTATAATACATAATGACAGTAATTCATAAAATAGCATCAGCCTACGTGAGTACTGGTAATGGGCATCGGCACCGTAACTGAGGGATCGTTTGAGTGCTGAACGTTACGTGCAAGTTGATTCAATCAGAAACATATTTGGAGAATGTAGTGCAATATTACAATTTAAAACGTAAGTCTATTTTAAGGTTAGCAAACCGTAAATTATTACCAGTTTTATGTGATGAAATATTTTTAAATATCTCATCATAAAGTTAATTTGATTATTGATCACTGTTTTAAGCTTTCAAAACTTTTTATATTTCATATCACCCATTTCAATTTAAATATAATTTTATGAACTAACGAGTAAACCTTATTCATTACTACTGAATTTCACATAAACTAAAAAAAATTAATATTTTTGAAAATATTGTTTATATACATATAAAAATATAATATTTTTCTAACACTGCTCATTTTATTATCCTTTAATATGATCTGTTATATAAATTTTATATAATGTAAAAAATGTTTTACAATTTATAATTTAAAAAAATGAAACAATAATAATAGTTCATCATCGAACAGTTACTTATAACTAATTACAGGATCATTTTAAATTAAGCTAGTGTAAGTTTAAACATGTTTTCAAAGAAAGACTTTTTCTAATTTAAAGAAAAATTAAAATGTTTAAACAACATAGACAAGTTGGCAGCTCAATTCGTTTTCAATTTATCTGAGGATTTATGTTTTTTTTTGTTTGTTACGATTGATATCAGAGACTAACAATTTTGCTTTTAACTCAAAAACAGCTACTGTTATAACAATTTTTAATGATAAAACCCTGTATAGCATGGTTCCCGCAGTCCGATCGAAGTGACAAATTGTCTAAAGAATTGACTTGATGTTAGTTTAGGCTGTACCAAATTGCAGTACTCTACCATGAACGTTATTGAAAATATTTAGAAAAATATTTTAAAATTTATTAACTTTGATAGCCTGAATCTTACGAATCATCATCATTTTCAATCTATTGGTTCCCCAAGTCACAGAAACACCCTGTATAAATAAAAATATACAGGGTTATTCACGCTATACGGCACGGAATATTGTGGCCAAAATACGTGACTTTCAAAAAGTTTCACTTTGGGGATATATGGGGGTCTATTAGGGCAACTTTTTAAAATTACTTTCATAATATACAGGGTGTCCCAAAAACCCTAAAAGTATCAAAGTTGTGTTTTTTTTTAATGAAGCACCCTGCATTTTATTGCATTTTTGGATCCTTCGATAAAAATAAATGTGTGTTTTAATAAGGTTTTTATTACATAAACCTTAAGGTTTTTGAAATAATTTGAATTTTGTAAAAATTTAACCTAATTTTCATGTTTCAAATACTTAAAAACTAATTAAGTTATGCATACCAAATTTACACTGAAATGTAACAATAGATCATATTTTATTTTCCAAGTATAAAATATTGACATCTTATGCCAGGTGTAAAAAATTTGCAATTAAACAAATGAGAACTTTAAATGGCTATAACTTCAATTATTTAAATGGAACGCCATATTTTTTAAATTGTTAGCAAATGCACTTTTTAATTACCTATCTTATGGTATTTATATCTTAAGTCTTCTCGTTTTAACAGAAAACGCCAAAATATTGTTTATTGCACCGTTTTAGTACTTTTTAAGTAAAAATTTTAATGTTTCTAGTTTTCTATAGTATTTAAAAAAGTAAGATAATTAATTTAGTCTGTTACTTTAGTTTAAAAAGCCTGTCTTTTGTTATAGTTGTGTTATTTTGCGTTTTTGTGTTAGATCGTTAGTAATCGTTATTGTTTGAACATCGTTGTTGAATTTAATAGTAAAAAATGAAAATTTACACAGATTTTCCTATACTGGGTTTTTTATAACTGACACTTTCAATTTCTTTAAACTGGTTTGATAGTCTCTCAAAAATGGCTGGCTTAGGGTGATGTCTTTCGGGAAACCTTTAAGTATAAACTCGAAAAGTCAATAAATAATTTTGATGACATTCTCCAAGCATAAAAATAATGCCAATACCCCCTTCTTTTGAGTAAATCTTCATTTTTTACCAAAAAATACAACAACGATGTTCAAAGAATAACGATTACAAACGATCTAACACAAAAATGCAAAATAAAACAACTATAACAAAAGACAGGCTTTTTAAACTAAAGTGACAGACTAAATTAATTATCTGACGTTTTTAAATACCATAGAAAACTAGATACATTAATTTTTACTTAAAAAGTACTAAAACGGTGCAATAAACAATATTTTGGCGTTTTCTGTAAAAACGAGAAGACTTAACACTTAAGATATAAATACCATTCGATAGGAAATTAAAACGTGCATTTGCTGATAAATTAATAAATATAGCGTTCCATTTAAATAAATGAAGTTATAGCCATTTGAAGTTCTCATTTGTTTAATTCCAATTTTTTTACACCCGGCATAAGATGTCAAGTTTATTATACTTGGAAAATAAAATATGATCTATTGTTACATTTCAGTGTAAATTTGGTATGCATAACTTAATTAGTTTTTAAGTATTTGAAACATGAAAATTAGGTTAAATTTTTACAAAATTCAAATTATTTCAAAAACCTTAAGGTTTATGTAATAAAAACATTACTAAAACACACACTTATTTTTATCGAAGGATCCAAAAATGCAATAAAATACAGGGTGTTTCATTAAATAAAACACAACTTTGATACTTTTAGGGTTTTTGAGACACCCTGTATATTATGAAAGTAATTTTAAAAAGTAGCCCTAATAGACCCGCATATATCCCCAAAGTGAAACTTTTTGAAAGTCACGTATTTTGGCCACAATATTCCGTGCCGTATAGCGTGAATAACCCTGTATATTCGAAAGATATACTAAAATTTTAAATTTTAACAGTTAATATTATTTTTCATAATTACATTTGCTAACTTACATATAACTTATTAGCTATTGAATTTCACATACAAACTCGACCAAATTGTGTAAGTAATACAGTCCATTCGATATATTATCAGAGATGTTTTAGATATGTTAAGAATATCAATTTTTGTGCAATATATGTTAATTTATATACACATTGAAATAATTGGTGAACTTAAAGGATGGTTTGTAATACATTTTTGGATGTAAAAAGTATTGCTCAGTCTACAATTCAATCGTGAGACAAATAAATTTAATTTACCCAGCAGATCAGCATCATGAATTTACGACGCTTCGATAGAAAAAGGAGGTTGAATTCAGTCAAAAAATGTTCATATAACATGTTTACGAAAATACATATACTCTTAAAAATTTCTTTTAAACTCATTCTACTTCTTCGCAATAACGGAGAGAATAAGGGTTACAAAAATAGATGCATTTTCTAATTTTCTTCGAATATATTCTTTACAGAAAGTCATAAGACAATCGTTAAGCATAAATGGTTTAGTATTTCGAAGAATATATCCCAATGTAATTGTGGAGACCTCTACTTTGTGATACAGAAAATCTATCGAAACTATAGTCACCAATAATGATAAAAAGTGTGTGATATATAAAAAAGGTATTTACAATCATTTATATCACAATGTTTTGTAACACTCCTTAGTTATTGTGGTTACTTGATCGTTAAAAGTTAGTTTTTTATCAAACATTATTCTCAAATCACGATATGAGTTTACTTTTTCAAGTGATGCATTATTATTAATATAATTAAAATTGACATTGCTATACAACCGCGTAAAAATCATTTACCGATACCTAAATGCAATTGATTTATGATACACCAGGTAACCAGCGATGTAATCTTGTTCAGATGTAATAACTTTATACATTTTAAAGTAATCTACATATAATAAACAATGACTGCAAAGTGGCAGGTAGGTCATTAATAAACATAACGACAAATAATGGTCCCAGTACAGATCCCTGTGGTACACCGCTTTAGGAATGTACTTCCTAGAATTTACTACTATGCCAATACGAGGCAATTAACACGATCAGCTTAGAGTCTAAACCGAATGCATACAACTTTTTTAATAATGATTAAGGAGAAGCAAAGACAATAAAGAATAAAGAATAATTGATCGAAGGCTTTTCTAACATCGGTATATACAAAGTTAATCTGTTGCCGATTATCTATTGTATCAGAAACTGCATCTGTAAAATTGCACAGGTTTGTTATAGTTGACCGATAAGATATAAAACCGTGCTAATGTGGTGAAATATATTGCTAACATGTTTGTAAATAGTGTTAAATAACATTTTCTTAAATATCTTTGCGAACTTACTTATAATCGATATTAGACGGTAATTACAAATGTCACTTTTATCGATCCTTTTTAACACAAAAGTATTACGTGATTGTTTCCAACAGTTCGGGAAGAAACTGTATTTCATTATATATATAAAGTAAGTAGCAAAGGCATTAGTAATCGTAGTTGCTGTTTCTAGCAGAGAATCATTCATGCCACCTGGTATTCTAGTTGTATTTTTCTTGTTTTGTATGAATGCCCTTAGTTGTTTTGGGTCATTTTTAATAATGTGTTAAATATTCATAATATAATTCCTGTAATGATTATTAATAGACTGCCTAACAATATTTCTATAAGTAATAAAACGTAATTTATAGAACCGGTATTTTCTAGATTTAAACATACTGGATATTGTAAGTATTTTCATCTTCTTCTTGGAACTGTTGTATTGTGTTGTAATCCGGTTGCGAGTTTTAAAATATCATTTAAAATACGAAAACTAATTTTACTTCTTTTGTAACTTATTGCGTTTTTTTTTAAAGAAAATGTCAATTAAATTTTCAATTCAATCTTAATGTTTACAAATCACCATCAACATAATATTCACTTCATTGTATTAATTTATCAACCTTTATTAAGGAAATATCTAATAAATAGTTATATTTTTCATTTTAAAGTTGCTGGTTGAACTGAAATTTACTCTTCGCATTTAATAAATTCGTTTTCGTACAATTGTTTAAAAATAATGTTACTTAACTTATGTTTAGAAATTGATTCTGCTCATCAAAATTATTTATTTTATATTTAGTAGAGCTTCTCTCTTCCCTAAATAGGATTTAACAATTAATTTTATTCTAAATTATTGATTTTATATTAAAAATATTTTATATAGATTTTTAGTAAAATAAATTATTACTATTATTAAATATATGTTTATAATAATCCATTACAGTTGACAAGAAATTAAGTTATATGAAAATTTTGTTACTAACTGAAATTAATTTCATATCAAGGTAAGCTTTTTGGTAACTTATTTTCTATTTTAGTGGCTTAGTAATGAACAAACAAGTTTTAATATTTTAAAATTCAATTTGTGTTTTCGTTTATTTATTTCAAATGCGAAATTCAATTAGATATTCGAGGTAGAGTATTAGATACACTGAGAGCTTAACTTATTAACTTTAAAATTTTTATTGCAATAAGATAAAGTTATTCTTCACGTCACTCGACTTTTGTCAATATGTAAGGTTTTACATTTCTCAAAATTCAAGTAGTTACTGAAAAATAGTTATTAATCTTTAACTTCGGTAATTTTACCCATTTCGAGTAAGAGATATTTCATTAAAAGCTTAACATAGATAAAAAAAATAGAGATAATCTGTTCTTTTAGACGATTTTAGTGATGTATACTAAACTGAAATGTGGAAAAAAACACAATTTTTTCGTCATTTTTCAAGTGGAAATCTCATACTAAATAATTTATATTTTTTTTATTTGTACAGCTAACTAAAACAACAATTATTTCTGTCGATTCATCTTATTGAAATTATTATGCATAAATATTTAAGAATTTGTTAAAAAGTTTCAAGTAATTCTTCAGGTTTCTTTGGTAAAAATATTTTGATAATTTTTGCTCCTTTAATTGACTATTAAAAGAAAATCTGTTCAAGCCAATCTACACCTCCTAAAAAGACGATTTTACTGTTGTATAATAGACTGGATAAGCCCTAAGAACCCTAACCAAACTCCAACACCCTAATGATCCACTCCATAAGCCCTCCAACGACCTCTTGTATGAAACTACCCAAATCAAATCAATGTCCCAGAGTATATTAAGCCTTTTGTACCCCTCGAAATCCAAATATTCCTTCTAAGATATGTTTTCTTTAAGTTTAAATTAAACTTAGACAGGGTACAAAGACCGCACATCTATAGCCCAGAGGGAATAACACCACATCATTTGTCTTTGTCTCTGTATATATTAAATGTAATCATGTAATTGATTAATAAAGGATAGATTAAAAGGTTTTGCTGCGAGTTTTCACCAATAGCTACTGTACGTTCGGTGTTGGGGGTAATCTGTGTGGATTCGTATAACAATTCGTTGGATGGGTTGTGAAGATTATTGGGGTGTCTTATTTTGGTAGTGAAGATCTTTCGGCTACTTGGATATGATGTAGGGTGGAGGGGTGGCATTGTGTAAAATGGATTGAGCCATAGTCTAATAGGGGCCGGCATATTGATGTATATATACTAACGATAGGTTTCGTTGAAATGTCATAGTTCTTGTATATTAGTGCCTTGAAATACCGAGCTCTGGTTTTAATTTTGGCTTTAATTTTGTAGGAAATTTTGCGTCAAATAGAATCCCAAGATATTTGCAGGTGTGTGCTGGAGATATTTCGGTATGGTGGATTTTAATTTTAAGATATATTTGGTTTTATTAGAGTTTAATTCCATTCGCCATTTGGAGAATCAATTTTGTAGTGATTGGAGGAATATTTGTAGTGCTTCACGTGCAGAGGAAAGGATTTCGACATGTGCAATTAAGGCAATTTCATCTGCAAAAAGGAATGGATATGCGGTAGGATTAAAGTGTGTAGGATTGGGGTTAAATACTTCATGAAAAATAGGTGAAAATAAGTAATGCGGAAAGTCTAGCAGTGTTTCCCAACCTTTTTTTGTGCCATGCCCCCCTAAGCCTTTTTAAAATTCTTATGCCCCCCTATGTAAAATATACAAAATCTTTAATATTAAAAAAATGTTCATTTAAGAAACTTAAGTGATAGGCTTTTTATTATTTTAATTTAGTGAGATCCTTGGGCGTGATGCTTGCTGCACAGAGATTTTATGTTAGGTCCCAATTCGGTTAAGTTCAGCCTCAAGTCTCCCTGTTGTGTTATGTACGGACGATTTCTTTTTTACCAGTAAATTATTTACAGCACTAAAAACACATTCAATTATTTTCCCTATTAATAGCACAATGCACAAGAATCATTTCTGGATTAACATCTTTTTCTTGCCCATCATATGAGGAGCACCATCTGCAGCACAGGATGTTATATTTTTCATTGGTATATTATTGACATCTAAGTAGTTTTTTAGCTTATTATATACAGGGTGCGGCAAAACAGACAGTGCAGTTTGGAACGCTCAGTACATCCCGTGTGGTGGGGGTACCTACATGGGAAAGATCTCATTGTGTCGGGGGGGTCGTGCCGTTTTTAGTCGTTACCATGGTTTGGTCTGGAGAACGCTCCCAAGAAATGTTGAACCGGATCCATGCGAGGTCAACTTTTTTCAGTAGTGACGAGGCCTACTTCCATCTCTGTGGAGGGGTGAATAAACAAAATTTTTGATACTGGGCTGTAAATAACTCAAGGCAACTTTACGAGAGACCACTTCACTCCCCAAAAGTCACCGTGTGGGGTGCGATTTCCAAATTTGGGATGATTGGGCTTTATTTTTTTGAAGAGATGTTGGAAAAAATTTTTCAACCTCGTATGGAAGAACTGATGGAGGAAGCAGATCTGGGAGACATCTGGTTTCAGCAGGACGGAGCTACGGCCAATACTGCTCGAGTTTCAATGACGAAACTGCGACAGGTTTTCCCTGGGCGCCTTGTTTCTCTGAGAGGTGATGTGGAGCGGCCCGCACGCTCCCCTGATCTGAGCATTTGCGACTTCTTCCTGTGGGGTTACCTGAAGGAAAAGGTTTTTAGGCATCGACCTCGCACCTTGGAAGAACTCAGGGATCAAATTCAGGAGGAAATCGCGGCTACATCCATCGAGATGTGCCAAAATGCGGCCGAAATTTTCAGAAAGCGCCTTTATCAATGTATCGCTGCTAGGGGTCATCATCTTTCTAATGTTATCTTCAGGACTTGATGCATAAAAGGGCATGATGTACCCATTAAGATAAAATAAACCCCATTTCTTCAAATTGCGCCGTTCTTTTTTAATAGCCCTTCAAAACTGCACTGTTTGTTTTGCCGCACCCTGTATATTTTTGGAGGTAATGATGCTTTTTTGCAGAACATCAAAATATCAAAATATCTTACGTAAGTTATCAATACTGCCTCATTTTCCCTCAAAGTTGATTCATCAATTTGCAATGAGAATTTCCTTGTTTTCAGCTTTTTAAAAAGTTGATTTAAATATTTTCGTTCATTCTTCTGCTAACAGTATTGTTACTGGGTGGCATAGTTTTTACATCTTTGTCATCTTTTTCAAGAACCGTTTTAAGAAATGATGATGTTGATGTTTTTATTAAATTATTTCCTATAATAAGACTTTTTTCCAGATTTAGCCATGAATAAAGAAATTTGTATCTAGCCTCAAGAATGTGATTATGGGTTAAAGTATAAGCAGTAAATAGAGACTTTATTGTTCTTCTCTTTGAAAAACTTTTCTTTGTTTGAAAGTAATTTAAATCTGAATTAATATGAGCACTATGTTTCTACTTCTAATGCGCCTCAAGAAGTCCTCGTTTCATTAATTCGTTAGCCAAGCATTGCTGACATAAAAGACAAAATGGAAACCGCTCATCGTGAACAGCGGTTATGAACCCAAATTTTAAATATTCCTCCGAATATTGACGAATTTTTTCTTGCTTGCACCGCTCATTTTACTAAAACTAAACTATGTGTTAAAATTAATTTAATGTGACATAGGCTGCGTTCAGCTGAAAATTCCGATCCGATTTATAATTTGTTAAAGATGCGCGTTTCTGCTGAATGCCGTTTCAACATTGGATATTTCACTTTTTTCCTCTTAACTCAGATGTCCCCGATATGGCCACATAAGCTTCACTCCCATGTGTTTATGCATTTAAAGTTAGGTTTTACCCATCGTAATCCGATTCCAATGGAAAATCGGATTTGAAAGAGTCAATTTTCGAATTGCCCCTTAACAATCCAATTGCCCCCCAATTGCCGCGGGCCCCACAATGGGAAACACCGGTCTAGAGCTTTGTGGAACATCTTGCTCAAGAAGCAATAATGGGCGTAATCCTTGTCGGATCTATTAGTAAGTAATTCATGGAGTAGAAATATAAGATTAATAAGAGTTTAATCTAAAAACTTTATATAATTTTGAAAATACGTGGGTTATGAATAGAGAGCGGATAAAAAAGCTTAAAAAATGTGAAAAAAAGCACTTAAAAAGGCACAAAATTTAGGGAAAAAAAGCATTAAAAAAGCATAAAAACACGAAAAAAGCACTAAAAAAGCATTAAAAGGCACAAAATTTAGAGGAAAAAAAACATTAAAAAAGCATAAAAACAGGAAAAAAGCATAAAAACACGAAAAAAGCACTAAAGAAAACTATATTTTCTTGATTTGTTACACGTTTATCAATATATTTTACAAAGAAATTTGGCTTAAAACTAAAATAAACATACTTTCTTTACGCAATATATAATATCATGTAAGTATTTAAAAATTAAAATGTAATTTTGTATACGTTTCAAAATAACTAAAATCTATTCATAAAAACAGTAGATCATTAAATGTTGTTCTAAGGGTTAAAAATTATTACTTCTAACGCTCAATAAATTTATGAAAGTAGAAATGCTTCTCTTTATTTTAAATTATAGCTGGATCCATTTGAAAATTGCCATTCAAAATCAAGTTTAATTTATTTAATATTAAAAATCCTTCATTTTCAACGAATACTTCTTTAGATATTATTTTGATTTCTTGGCCAATGCATGCAGGTATTTTCTAAAATGAATCTGCTTTTATAAAGATTTGATTGTGTTGCTCACAAAATTTAAACGCGATTTTATGTAACTCAATTGTTTTGAAGGAAGCTCTTGTTTCTTAAGAACTGTTTAACAGTCTTTAACTGATTTGCTTGTCGTTTCGGGAAAGTTGTATATAACCTTATTAAATTCTTCAAAATTGTTCGCATAGTACATTGTAGCATATAGCCAAATTCCCCATTTTGTTAGCACTGGTTTATGGGGCAGTGAGATATCAGATAATGACTTCTTGAATAATTGTACTCCCAGAAGAATATAAGAACTATTTTTCCATATTTAATTAAATCTACAAATGGAAATTTCATTCTTATAGTTTCAGAAATTCGTTTCTATTCATGTGCTAAACTTGTACAATGCACAAAATGCATTATTAGTAAAATTTTGTAACTTGGTATTGTCTACGGCAAAAATAAGCTTGTCAGTCCATCATTTATGAATTTTGCTATAATGTTATTATCTTCAATTCTTTTGTATATATCAAAATACTGTTGGTCGGATGTCTTCATGTTAAACTCATATTATTAAATTAAACAAGTCTGTGGTTTCATCCACACCAAACCACATATAATTATTGTTAATAATATCTTTAATTTTTTGTATGGTTTCATAGTATCTAAGAGCTACATAATTTTTTCTCGGGAATGCGTATTTTACAATATTTTCCCAAGAAAGATTTAAATGCATTATTTTGTAATTTTCTTAAAGGGATATTAGAATGTAAAAGTATTTTGCACAAATGTGAATTTAATTGAAGATGATGCTAAAGATTGTGAAATTGTGCTGTTTTGTTAGTTCAGCTTTGAACTTTTTCAAACGTTCTTGACGTAGTGTTGTTATAACATGTTTTACATACAAGTCTTGACTAGTTAGGATGCAGTTGGGAACTAAAATAAAACTTACTATTTTTAAACATGCCTTACAAAATAATGTATAATTTTCACTTATTAATTCTGGATAGCCTCTAATTAATTCTTGTATTGTGGTTTTCACCTTTTGCATTATGGGTTAAATATACATGTGAATTATATAATATAATTTATCTGTGATTCCCCAGGTTAATACGATTCACGCATATAGTAATTTTTGATAAATAAGCAAAGTTTTTGGAATGTCAATTCAATAGTTTATGAATGCGAGTTTGAATATGAAAATTAACGAAAACGGTAAATATGCGCCAGTCGTCCCATCGGTACTTTTGCCGAGAGAAGGAAATTGATACGATTGCAGAACACCTGATTATTAGCTATCACTTAAATTTGTTTACATTTAATACTTACTGGGGCCCCTATTTATTTTTTAACGACGTTTACATCCGGATTCCTATGAAGCGTTCGTCTGTATTATCTGAATAATGAGACGGTCTATTATATCTACTTATTTATAAACGAATCCATTGTAAATTGGTAATTTATACTAATATTTATTAATAATAAAATTCATTATAATTATTGTATCATATTATGAAGATTTTTAACAATTATGTTGTCAAAAGACACGAAGAAAATATGTAATACAAATATAATCTATAAATGATGGGATACAGATTCTTACGAAAATTCTCTATATTAGCACATTAATTTAATATCAGCGTGAAATTATTATTAAATGTTTAAGAAAATGCTCCAAATAAGCATCAAAATCTAAAAAAAGCATGAAAATAAGCATAAAAGTCAAAATAAGCACAAAAAGTCAAAATAAGCAAAAAAGCCCAAAAAACTTAGCGCTAAGTAATCACATTCTTCAAGATTCGTATAGATATTAAGAAATTTTTTCGATGCTATTAATATTATGGATAAGCATAATGCTAGAAATCCGCTCTCTAGTTATGAATCTACATGATTATGAAATGCTTACCATAAAAAGTTAACGAAAGTAAGTGATATATGTTGTATCAAGGCCTGTTGTTTATTTTACTTTGGGGAACAATAAACAGTTGGCCTTTTATGACATAAAATAATAACTTAATTTTCTTCTATATCTTTATTATATGCATTCGACGTGAGAGAGAAAATGTAAAAAATACCAAAAGCTCTTCTAATAAAGAATAAATCCTTAAGTTTGAAACTTGACTTCAAATGTCTGATCTTTTTTGGTATAAATACTGACATTAGTATGGTGATAATACTTTCCTGTACTTTGTACATAGAAAGTAGATCTTTGCATATGGCGATCATACATATTACATATGCAATTAACAGTTTTCATATAGCGAAAATTATTTGTAAATTAATGAAATATATATCTAAATATAATGGTTTCCGATGTAGAAATTAGTACAAATCCAATACCATTTAAAGCCATTAAGGTCCAAAGGTAATTCTATAGTATGCGTTTGTTGTTATTGTGGAAATTGCGGAGCGTTTCGAGCAACACAAAAGGAACAGACCTTTGTAATTACAAAGACACTTGTTTGTAGTGAAGTCGCCATATAGAGGCAAATTTAAACTAGTTGGCAATTTCGACAGTAAGAGGCCCTCCATTCCGCCCAAGAGGTCCGCAACGGCACTAGTACAGTAGGGTGCCATTAAAGTTGCTAATTAGGGGGCGAACATCAAAGCGAAGCCATAATACTTGCGCGCTTCTCACGGTCCATCAATTAGTAGATAGTTTTCGTGTAAAATATAGACAGACACATAGAGGAAGAGAAACCGAACGCGGAGACAATATATCGACGCCCGCTAATAGGGTGTAGAGTTCGAATCCGAAATTGTCGTCGGGTCTCGGGATGAGGATGAGGATTCCGGTCACAGGGTTCGTAATTAAATTCGACGGAATTAATGGCACCTGTTCGAAACTTAATGCATAATTTCATTAAGGGAATATATTCGCGTTTCGGTTTGACGCGTACGTGCGCGATTATTTGTGGTGGGTTGTGATCCCCCACGGGCCACCCTCACGCATATTCGGCATTAATATCGTTACCCAAATTATGCAATGTTTTTTAGTTAGCGTTATTGCAAAAACCGCACTCTATATTATGCATTTAAATTGCGCGTGGGACGCGCGATGCACAAACCCAACTTAATTACGGACATAATCAAATTGTTACGCACATATACACTGTTATTTTATCAATACGTCCATTAGGTTACACCCCATGGTCCATATTAATTTGGTAATTTTGGCCTTAGAAATGTTCACTTACGTTTTTTATGCCATTTAATAGCAATGCAAAATTAAGTCCAAATAGATTGCATAACCTAAATTTTTATTATTTCTTATTCTTAGTTAATATGATACAAATATACTTCAATTTGAAATAAAATTTAGTTCGACAAGTTATTTTTTAATCTTGATCTTGCCACTTTTATTATGCTGGATTATAGAATTGGTATTTTGCAGAATATAAATAAAATGTACGATTAAAGTTTTGTTCAGTTTTCTCTAAGGTTTTTAGTTTCTAAATATTACGCATGGATGGAAGAGGATAGTTTTGTAGGCAAAATCCTTATGAGGGACGTAAACTCCAAAAAAAGAAAGAAGGAAAAAATAAAATATTACACAGTCAATGTATTAGTTATTTTTAGGAATATACAGGGTTATTCACGCTATACGGCACGGAATATTGTGGCCAAAATACGTGACTTTCAAAAAGTTTCACTTTGGGGATATATGGGGGTCTATTAGGGCTACTTTTTAAAATTACTTTCATAATATACAGGGTGTCCCAAAAACTCTAAAAGTATCAAAGTTGTGTTTTTTTTTAACGAAACACCCTGTATTTTATTGCATTTTTGGATCCTTCGATCAAAATAAGTGTGTGTTTTAATACGGTTTTTATTACTTAAACCTTAAGGTTTTTGAAATAATTTGAATTTTGTAAAAATTTAACCTAATTTTCATGTTTCAAATACTTAAAAAGTAATTAAGTTATGCATACCAAATTTACACTGAAATGTAACAATAGATCATATTTTATTTTCCAAGTATAATAAATTTGACATCTTATACCGGGTGTAAAAAAATTGGAATTAAACAAATGAGAACTTTAAATGGCTATAACTTCATTTATTTAAATGGAACGCTATATTTATTAATTTATCAGCAAATGCACGTTTTAATTACCTATCGAATGGTATTTATATCTTAAATGTTAAGTCTTCTCGTTTTTACAGAAAACGCCAAAATATTGTTTATTGCACCGTTTTAGTACTTTTTAAGTAAAAATTAATGTATCTAGTTTTCTATGGTATTTAAAAACGCCAGATAATTAATTTAGTATGCCACTTTAGATTAAAAAGCTTGTCTTTTGTTATAGTTGTCTTATTTTGCATTTTTGTGTTAGATCGTTAGTAATCGTTATTGTTTGAACATCGCTGTCGTATTTTTTTGGTAAAAAAATGAAGATTTACTCAAAAGAAGGGGGTATTGGCATTATCTTTATGCTTGGAGAATGTCATCAAAATTGTTTATTGGCTTGTCGAGTTTATACTTAAAGGTTTCCCGAAAGAAATCACCCTAAGCCAGCCATTTTTGAGAGACTATTAAACCAATTTAAAGAAAGTGTCAGTTATAAAAAAACCAGTATAAGAAAATCTGTGTAAATTTTCATTTTTTACTATTAAATACAACAACGATGTTCAAACAATAACGATACTAACGATCTAACACAAAAACGCAAATAACACAACTATAACAAAAGACAGGCTTTTTAAACTAAAGTAACAGACTAAATCAATTATCTTACGTTTTTAAATACGATGGAAAACTAGATACATTAAATTTTTTACTTAAAAAGTACTAAAACAGTGCAATAAACAATATTTTGGCGTTTTCTGTAAAACGAGAAGACTTAACATTTAAGATATAAATACCATTCGATAGGTAATTAAAACGTACATTTGCTGATAAATTAATAAATATAGCGTTCCATTTAAATAAATGAAGTTATAGCCATTTAAAGTTCTCATTTGTTTAATTCCAATTTTTTTACACCCGGTATAAGATGTCAAATTTATTATACTTGGAAAATAAAATATGATCTATTGTTACATTTCAGTGTAAATTTGGTATGCATAACTCAATTACTTTTTAAGTATTTGAAACATGAAAATTAGGTTAAATTTTTACAAAATTCAAATTATTTCAAAACCTTAAGGTTTAAGTAATAAAAACCTTATTAAAACACACACTTATTTTGATCGAAGGAAGGATCCAAAAATGCAATAAAATACAGGGTGTTTCATTAAAAAGAACACACTTTGATACTTTTGGGGTTTTTGGGACACCCTGTATATTATGAAAGTAATTTTAAAAAGTAGCCCTAATAGACCCCCATATATCCCCAAAGTGAAACTTTTGAAAGTCACGTATTTTGGCCACAATATTCCGTGCCGTATAGCGTGAATAACCCTGTATATATATATATATATATATATATATATATATATATATATATATATATATATATATATATTTAAATATTTACTATTAATAAATTGCTTTTGTAATGCTGTTTAATGAAGTTTAATGAATTATTTTAACACAGTGGCCCCTCCTAAGAATTATTCGTTCGATTATTTTTTTAATTCTTAAAAATTATTAATTTTTCAAACAAACAAATTAAGTGTTGGTGAATCTAGTCAGCGATCTATGACGGTGCATTTTTCCAAAACAGACAGGCCATGTACACAAATTAAAATTATTTGCGCAAGCACCGTTAGAGAAGTGATGACTTCCTTTGCACGGGGGGTTCCCTTTTCTAATTATACTCGACATATACTGATACTATTCGCCTCTTTGGTATCGTTAATCGTTAAATTGTTTTACATTAAGAGAGCGCGAATCACATCTCTTAGTTCAATTTATAATATTTCTTGTCTTACTTGGTTTAAATGTAAAAGATTGAAACCGAAACTGTTTGCACGTCACATATAAATCGTAAATTTTTGGTGGTTACTGACTAATTAACAATTGTTTATAATTCAATCAATTATACATAAGGTAATTTTTGATTTTAGGAATAATATATACATTCTTTTAAATTAATTTATCTACTCCTATTGGGTTAAATATTTATTATTCATCTAGATTAGAACAAATAATGGTATATACCGTGTGTCCCGTTTGAAGACGCATTATAGGGAATTCCCATGTAAACTTTTTAATTGCAGTTTGTATCTCTATTATTGAATGAAAATTATCAAAATAAAATTAAAATGATTCCTTCATCTACTAAAGTTATTTTAGAGGTTTTATTTTTGTTTCAACTTTGGTTTTAATCGAAATACAGCTTAAAAAGTGTGAACAAATATTCGGTAGTAAAGTCCTCAAAATGGTAGTTGCTATGAAAAGTCAGTGTTTGACATCTAAACTGATTAAGCCACAGACAAGTAATTATTGTAATATTTGAATTAAATTATAATTCAATTCAAAATGAGTACTTACACCATAAAAATATTCAGATCATCAAATTGAGTTTTGGCGGACATTCTTCGCGTGATATTTGCGAATTTAGTATGAATTTTAAAACCCGTCCAGTGCCGTGTCAATCAACAATTATTAGAATTAATCAGAAATTTGAGGGGAATGGTTGTGTAAACTGAACATATTGCTAGGATTAGATTATGTATTTAAATTTAACATTTTCAAGCAAGTGGAACAGCAGTGGTGGTGGTACACAAAAAAGTAACAGAATACAAGTATTTAAAAATAAGCATTTGTAAAATAATTGATAAAACTCGTTTTTAAAAGTAATGATTTATTTGTTATAATTTCTTCAAATAATCCTTTATGTTTATTCTTTACATAAACATTATTTTGAATAGTCTAATAATTGTAATTTAACTGAATACAGTTTTAAAATTTTGTACACAATAAATGAGAAATACTTAAAAGAGTCTTATTTTGTTAATAACAATTGTACCTCCTCAGTTAACTCGTTTCAACAAGAATATTGAAGTTGTGCCTTTGAACTTGCCATTTGTAATTTTAGATGTTATATTCTGACTTTTCAAAGCACTGAACTTTTCCTTTTGTAGTGTAAGCACTCATTTTGAATTTATTATTTTTTGTGGGTTATACAATTTAGATGGCAAACACTGACTTTTTACAGCAACTACTATTTTGAGAATTTTATTATCCGATATTTGTTCAAACTTTTTAAACTATATTTCGACTAATACTAAAGATTAAACAAAAATAAAACCTCCAAAATAACTTTAGTAGATAAAGGAATTATTATAATTTTATTCTGATCATTTTCGTTCAATAATAGAGATACAAACTGCAATTAAAAAATTTACATAGGAATTCCCTATGATGCGTCTTCAAGCGGGACGCACAGTATAATTAAGTAGTGTGAGTTATGAATCATAACTCACGCTATGAATTATAACTCACTGGTATCGATCAAGTTGGCATGTTTTTTTTCTTTGAATCTATATTTTCAAGTTAGCTGAAAATTGACAAATGCCAAAAAATATTATATTAAGTTAAATATTTTACTAAAAGTTGTTATTGTCTCAGATAAAGTATAGTATTCAACTCGTGACAATGACAATAACTCACTTGGATGATTATAGCACTCGCTTAGCGGCTCGTGCTGCAAATTTCATCCGCGTGAGTTATTGCCTAAATTACCACTTGTTGAATAATATAATAAATAAAAATCGATAATCCACGTTGGATTCATTTGTTCAGAAAATTAAAAAACTGACGATTCTTCAACAAATAAAGATCAATCTGTGTCAACAGTCAATTTAAACCATCCATCTACAACTGCATCGACGTTTACCGAATACAGAGGAGAATCTTCAGGATCTTCATTAGGTTGTTCCCAGCAAGAGAAAAAGGAGCAAACAACATGTACATCTAGCAACGTTGAAATTTACATTGATAAAGTTAAATCTAGTAATGTTAATGTTGATGAAATTTAGAAACTTCGAATTTTAAATTGTTAATGGAAACAAAATAATACTTTTGTGTCACCATATTCTGTACATAAAAAAAGGGGGAAAGGATGTTAAATATTACTTGTCTGAAAAACATTTTAGACAATTTAATTGGTTAATGTTTTCTAATCATTTAAACGAAATCTGTTGCAAATGTTGTTTTTTTTCTCAGCCAGTATCTCAATATTCAAAATTATCAGGTAAATATGTTGTTTCTATAAGTCATAAAAATACTAAGTATAACCATAAAAATTCAATTCTTTATGCGGAACATTTTATAAAATCATTCAATACCCCATCACGAGATATAAGAAATAAATTAAATATGGAAAGACTACGACAAATTGAAGAAAATAGAAATAGATTAAAACTAGTAATCAAAAGTATATTTTGGGGGGGGGGGACCTTACGAGATCATCGTGACGCTGGTTCTTTCTTAAATACAAAATCTATTACTTGAATTGGAACAGATGTTCCATTATGATGGAAGAATTGAAGGATGCTGTATTGCAGTCATCCTTATCCAACGTTTTTAGAGCACCATGATTAAATCATGCTTTAAATTTGTCCATATCAAAATGTGTGCAAATACAGGCTGCTCGCAATGCAATTAAAGAAGTCATTTAATATTTAATGCCTCGACCAAAAGATACCATGTGATAAACTCGATTTTTAAACATTGTGGAGTTGTTGGAATTAATCTCACAATAAATTCGATTTGTACTCCTAATTTTCACAGTTATGCTCCGATAATTTTAGAAATACGACGAAATACGACAACTTTGAGTAAATGGATAAATCTTACGCTGATAACTTGTACCTTTATCCAATAAGAAGAAAAATACCGCCACATCGTTTAAACAATTTATAATTTTTGCAGTCAAAATTTTAAACGAATTACAAATTGAAATGACGAAACCTCGAATTACCAAATACCAGAGAAATATACCAATCGTGGATCAACCTATTATAGAGGATTATTTTTATTTATCTTTTCCCCTTTTGTCCATTGCGGGTGTCGGACTTATTCTCTACAATATGTCTCAGTTATTTTCTTTTACACTTTTTGCCACTGTTGCCTATCTTACGCCATTTGTCTTATTTCTTTCCATTTTATTCCTCTGCTTTTTGCTGCTTGATGTAGTTGCTCGTTCCAACCCTTCCTTGGTCTTCATGATTCATTTTTAATCTAGTATCTTCTAATCTGTTTATATGACCCAACCATCCTAATTGTCCCTCTTTTATTGGTTTAATATTGAGCTGTTGAGATGTTTTCCTACTTCTATATTTCGTACTTTGTCTCTTCTTGTAACTCCCTCTATCTTTCTTTATTTTCACATTTCCATTGCATTGGATTTGCTGTTTTTACTCTCTGTGGTTACTCACGATTCACTACTATATAGCAGTGAATGTCTTACAATTCTTTTATATTCTTCTGCTTTTATTGTTCTTGTAACCTCTTTTTCTCTAAGGATGTTTTCTCGATTGTGTTGTAGATCACTCCTGCTTTGCATAATTTTCATCTTGTTCTGAATCTATCTTCCCTTTATCCTCTATTGTTGAACCTAGGTATTTGAACTGCTTAACCTGCTCTATCTGTTTTCCGTTTAACTCTATTTTGTGATTGCTCTCTTTGGATGATATTATCATTGTTTTGGTTTTGTTTATATTTATCTTTTCTAGCTCCTCTTTGTATATTTACAGGTTTTTCTTCAGAATCTGCTATTAGTGTTATGTGGTTGGCAAACATTAATATTTGCATTTTGAATAGTTCCATTATAATTTTATACCCTATCTTTGTGTTCTCGGCTCTTTGTTTGCTATTTCTTATTATTATTATTGATGATGTTATCTATATCTGGAGATTTTCGTAGTTTTATTTTCTTGATTGCTGTTTCCAGTTCTTCGTTTGTTATTTCGTTGTTTCCTCCATTTGTTTCACCTTCTTCATCTTCACTATGGCCTGTTTCGGTTATTTGGTTAAAGTATTCCTTCCATCTTTCTAATATCTTCGTTATTTCTGTTTTATATATTTCCGTTTTTATCTTTTATACTTGGTTGGCTTAGTGTCCTTTTATTCCTCATTTGTTTAATTGTGCTGTAAAACATCTTTTGGTTTTCTGTGAACATTTCTCTCAGTTTCTTACCGAACCGCCCCCAGGATTCCTTTTTGACTATCTTGATTTTGTGTTCCGCTATTTGATTTGCTCTTTTATATCTTCTAAAATCTTGTTCTTTCCTTGTCTTTATGCAAGTTTACCAATTCTCTTTTTTGTTTTTACCTCTTCTGACCACCACCTGTTTTTCTTCCTCTGTTTGTTTGATATAGTGATTGTTCCAGAGCTTTCTTGAGCTGCTTCAGTTATGATTTCTTTAAATTTCTATTTCTTTCTGTTTGTCCTTTTCTCTATTTTTGATTAGTATTTATTCCTAGTTTCTTTCTTTTCAAATTTTGGCTTTTTGTGTTTTTGTTTATTATTGTTCTGCTCCTGTTTTAATTTCAATTTTTACTAAGTAGTGGTCGCTCCCTATTTCAGTTTGTCTTGTTACTTTAACATCTTTCACCTTTTTCCATTCTTCTGCGTCTATTAAGGAGTAGTCTATTATTTCTATCAACTTCTCTGGTGTATTTGTTCATAGTTTTGTGTTTGAATTTTGTGTTTGCCACAATAAGCTTGTTTGCTATAAATAATTCTATAATTCTTTTTCCATTTTCGTTTCTGTTGTCATCTCCATACTTTCCCCTGTATCTTTTTTTGCCTTAATAAAAATGTTTTAAAATCCTTATATTGTAGAAAATTAACTAATAATTAGAAAAAACACGAAAACATTTCGTAAATCTGACGTAACCCTAATCACTTACAAACTATTTAACATATATTTAATCATTTTTAGTTTATTTAAGATTTAGTTAAATTAATCTACAAGGTGAGTTTTTTTCTATGTTCCTATGGGGATCTCGAAAACTATAAGAGATAGGGAAACAATTAAATGGGGAAAGAGGTGTAGATTTATGAGACGAATAAAATTCCCCTTTCAAAGTTTTAATTAATATATATTTACCTTTCCCGAATAATATTATTACAGATCTGCAATACAGATTTAATAAAGACACGATGAATTTGTTCAATTTTAACACAATAATGCCTAGTGTTTTATTGACAATAAACTGGCAAAGATTTGGATATCACTTTAAAAACGATTTTTTAATAAATTTAATAAGAAAAATCTGTTGCAGATTTTACAGATTTTTTCGTGTGTGATATTATTTAGTTTCTATTTAAAAATAATAGAATTATATTTTATTATTATATAAATTATATTTTTTGATGTTGATTACTTTATATTTATGGAAAAATATTTAAGTTTTTTTTTTAAATTACCCCCCCTAAGCCAGTTGGCTGGAAACGCTCTTGTTTTAACACCAGGATACATGGTCCTAAAAGCAATTTCTCTTATAATTTTTGTGTTAAATACATTCTAATTTATTATAAATCAATATGAACATTAAGATATTTATCACTCTTAAAGCTAAAAGGGTATAATTAAAAGGCGTGATGTGAGTACTTTAGTTTTACTTAAGGAAATAAAGTAAACGTAAATATCAATACTTTAATCATATTCATGTGTTGGTAAATTTTAGCACATACCGTTAAAGAATAAACCGAACATAAAAATAATAAGGGAAAATGTACACAATGAAAATTTAATTTCGTTCAGGTAGGGTAAGCGCTCGCTGGCTTGAAACTTTAATGCACTCGGTCCCATAATTAATAAAAAAAAATTCAACAAATTCAATTTGCGTACGGCCGGACACCTTTTTACTTTTTTATTTACGCCATTAAAAAACGTAAATAAAATATCTCCGCAGTATTATAATATTCATAAAAAGAGCGGGCCGAGGACACAAACTGCGTTTAATTCGGGAACGCAGCTGGTTTACTCTTAAAGCCGGCCCATTATTATTTTATTTAAAAACACCGACGCCATTTTGGAAATGGTATTAAGATTCCTCCTTAATGAAGCGTAAAATCGAAACGAAGAGCGAACGAAAAAAATACAAAATGTTAATGAAAACGCATATCTTTCGACGCCCGGCCGCGGATGGGATATTTAAAGCCGGCGCTAAGTCATTTATTATATGTTTACATGTGTCCCGCCATTACGAGCTTACTTACTCGGGGTTTTCATCGTGTGGAAATCACTGACTAATTACATTTACATGTGGCCTCGTATTAATATTAGTTTTTGGACGACATTTTTCTCTCGCTTTACGGGAGAGCGTGGGTGGCGTTTAATTAGATCGAATTTATTGCCCCTGATGATTTGAGTTGATGGCAATTTATTAGTTTGCGTAGAGCTACATATATTAGAGTTTATAATTATATCAGTATTATTGGCCATAACTATATTTTCACCACCCAGAAGGAACTATAAAACAGTGTATAATATAGACCATATTTTGTTAATAGAAAACAATTCCGAAAAATATATGGATTAAAGAATTAGAGAACTGGCACTATAACTTTTTACAATTAACTATTACCAAAAAAATAAATACTAGAAAATTATGATAGCAGAATGGTTGAAATGGAAAAGCAATGCTTGCAAGTTATAAGAACCTTAACATAACATAACCAACCAACCAAGATGGCGCCGAAAGTATTGTCGGTAGATGAAAACATCATGTGTAATCAGTGTTCGGTTAACGTTAAAAAGTATGTTTCCTGTAGTGATTGCAACCAGAACTATCATGCAAACTGCTTAATAAAAGTATCTGGAATGTATGTGGATCAAGACGGAAAAATACATTGTTGTGGGATAACCTCAAAAGTGGACGCAGTGGCACAAACATCAGAGGGCGAAGAAGAAGAAATAAATGCGGTAAGCTACCTGAAACGTCTATTAATACATAAGGACGAAATGATTGACGAATTAAGAGATAAAATGTCTATACTAAAACGTGTAAATGAACTATTAGAAATCACAAATAATCAAACGCCATCTATCGATGTAGTAGAAATACCGATGTATTCCGAAAAATATACATCAAGTAATATTGAAATGGAAAATTCTCAGCCATTCATGCAATGTGTATCGGCAAAGGACATTCAAATTGATATAAACGAAAATAAAAACTCTTCCATAAATAATGTAAACATACAAAATAATGCCGGAAAAGATAATAAAATAAATTCCAGTTTGTATGTCGATGAACTCGTAGTTAATAAAAATAAAAACACTCATACGAATGATATAAACGAACAAATTAGTAACACCGAAATAAATAAAAATAATAAAATAAATTCCAATTTGAACAACGACGGACTTATAGTTGGTAATAACAAGGATATAACCGAAATTGTATATAAAGCCGAAAAACAAGTTTGGTTTCACGTCGGAAAGTTTAAATATGATTTTACGCAGGAGAATCTAAAGGAAATACTAGATAAATATCTTGCAAAAATACCCATAATTATTGAAACAAGAGAACGAGAAGACCGGTCTGCATCCACAAAATACAAATGTTTCAAAGTCGGAGTAGCAGAAAAATATAAGGACCTTATTAATAATGCGAGTATATGGCCAGCAGGAATTTACATAAGTTTTTTCGGAAATCAAAAAATCAGTACCGACATGGAAAAAGAAAATCAATCGAATAACAACATACAGCTGATAGTAATGCATCAGAATATACGAAGCACTATTAACAAAACTGACGAACTCGAAGTTATAACTGAAGAAGTGGACCCAAAAATTATTTGTGTTACCGAAACTTGGTGTCAACCTGACAATGTTGATATTATCAATGTAAATTGATACAAACGAATCATCATCAAGATCATTTTACTAGAAGGACAAAGAACACGGAGGATCTATGATTTTAGCTAAAAATATAGAAAAATGCACTTCTCAAAATAAAATTAGCAGCTACAGCATAGAATCAGTAATAGAATGCAGCTCGTGTACACTTACAATTGGTGATATAAAAATTGGCATAGTGTCGATATACCGACCGCCAACAGGCAATTTAGATATATTTTTTAGTAAATTAACGGATATCTTAAATGAAATGGAAGAAATTTATGAACATATTATAGTATGTGGTGATCTCAATATTAACTTTTTGTCGAATACAAAACGACAAACATATGTTAGTGGACATATTTAATTCATTTTCTCTATGTAATAAAATCTCAGAACCTACTAGAGTTCAAAAGCTAGATATTGGGTGGTCTGAAACGCAGATTGATTATATAGTAGCAAACTTCGATTTTAAATGCATACATATTAATTTTAATATATCAGACCATCATGCTCAAGTTTTACAAGCAAACATAACCACAAACAGTAAAAGAAAGACAGTGACAGCGAAAACAATCAAATGTAGAAAAAATAATCTGGATGAACTCAGATACAGATTACAAGAAATAAATTGGGATTTTATACATACAGACGATATAAATACTTCATTTAATCAATTTCATGAAGAATTTAGGTTCCATTTTAACATCTCGTGTCCACTAAGGGACGTAAAAATAAAGACGGCAAACAGGTCATGGATAAATGACGAGATTCGCGTATCCAGTATTAACTTAAAAAATATGCACTACGTCATGAAAAATACCAACTGAATATAATCAGGCTAAAAAGGCTCACAAGTCGCTAATAAAAGATACGCGGAAACGATATTTCAGTAATATTATAAGTAGTGCGGGAAATAAGCAAAAACGTATATGGAGGGTAGTCAACGAGGAACTGGGTAGAAATAGAGACAATCACAAACATATTAACATAAAAAATATTTATGGACATACTGTCAAAGACCCGCATGAAGTATCTGAATTATTTGGAGCATATTTCTCATCAGTAACGAATAATTAACTGAAAAATCATTTTGGCACAAATATGTCACAAGTATGCACGACAATGCTAATAAATCCAAATTCGATATTTCTAGAACCCGCAACACCAGAAGAAGTACTACAGATAATAAATTCATTAAACAATAAAAATAGTGCTGGTTCAGATGACATATCAGCGAAAGTTATCAAAGCCGTGGCAAAAGAAATATGCTATCCATTAAGCTATCTAATAAACCTTGCCATAAAAACAGGATCTTTTCCAGAAATGTTAAAAATATAGAAATTCGTTCCAATACATAAAAAAGGCTCTGTCGAAGATATAGACAACTACAGACCCGTTGCAATACTTAACACGTTTTCAAAAATCGTCGAAAAGTCAATTGCAAACCGCCTATGGAACTTTATTAACAAATATAAGATATTAGGAGACCTAGCATGGATTTCGAGCGAGAAAGTCAACAGAAACAGCATCAACGGCCCTGGTAGAAGAAATTAGCAGGAACATCGACGCAGGAAAGTGCGTGGCCGGTTTGTTTTACGATTTTTCTCAAGCATTCGACACCATAAGTGTTGAATTTGTACATCATAAACTGTACGCGCAGGGAATTCGAGGACAAGCGTTGAAATTAATTATATCGTTTTTATCGGACAGGCAGTTATATGTACAAGTAAAAAAAGCCAAATCAAAGTAATATTATGTTGAAAAAGGAATTGTGCAAGGTTCCACCCTAGGTCCTTTAATTTTCGTCTTATTTATAAATGACCTAAGTACTCATATATCCCAAGGATGTGTAATCAATTTTGCTGATGACACTACAGTGATTGTTAAAGCATCTTCTCAAAATAAATTAGTTTCAAAAATAGATCTAACATACAAAGAAATTAAAGAATGGTGTTATTCTAACACAATGATGTTGAACACCGACAAAACGGTAAAAATATATTTCTACAATAGAAAGCCTCCATTGAATCACACCAACATAAATTCATGCACTAAATTTCTTGGAACTTTTGTAGATGAAACACTGTCATGGAGTCAGCAAGTTGATTTTATATGTGAAAAGTTAGGATCTGCATATTATGCAATACTAAAATTAAAACAAATTTTGGACACGGATGCTCTTTTAAACATATACTATTGTATGGCTTACCCTTATTTAGTATACAATATTCTTACTTGGGGAAACTCTAACGTCAATAATGTAAAAAGAGTATTCGTCCTTCAAAAAAGGTTGCTGAGATTAATTTATAATAAAAAAAGTACTGAATCTTGTCGGGATATTTTTAAAAGCAAAAATATACTCACCCTTACAGACTTGTATATTTACAAGTGTGCTATATATGTACATCAAAACCAACATAAATTCTGTAAAAATGGGGATAATCATAACTATCAAATGAGGAATTCAGCCTACATAACCAGTCGAATACACACTAGCAGTTTTTATGAAAAAACAGCCATGTATTCGTGTGCTAAAATTTATAATAAATTGCCTAATGCTATTAAAATGGCTAAAAATTTAAATAATTTTAAAATCAAATTAAAAAAATATCTATTAGAACAAAATTTTTACTTACTTTCGGAGTTTCTTGTATAATAATTTTAATATGTGACAACTATGTAATATATGTGCGTTTATGTATGTACGTGTGTATTGTATAGGTGTATATCTATTTATTTAATATTTTACAAACATTATTATAAGTTTAATTATATTGTAAACATATATTTTATATTGTAAAAATTTGTCGTTCACATCCGCTATATATCAAAGTGGCAATGTTGAATAAAATTGAATTGAATTGAAAAAAAAATTGAAATCCTAGATATGATGATATAAAAGTAAATGGAAAGAGTAGAAAAATAAACGAAAAATTCGAATACAATTAAACAAGAAATGCTGAAATAAATTAGAATATTTGAAGAGAAGTTTCAAATAAGCTGCAAAAAAGGAACACGTGAAATGCTGCAAATTCTTATAATCTTATAAAAAGCCTGATAAGAACCTTCTAAATAGAATAATGAACAGAAATTATTGCTTATTGAGAAGTCTATATGCGTTACTAGCCATTATGATAAAGAAAAAGATTAATCAATTGCTTATCATCATCTTGAAGATAGACATTTGTTTATTAGACAGCACTTTAAACATATTGGCTGGCATGGAATATAATCTCTACAAAATTTTGGTTAAATATTTGAATTACATGTTGTGTTTATGACTTTTAAGAAAAGACCTGTCTGGTGTACTTCGACGGTATAATCATAATGGAAAACAGATATAATTTCGAAGAGTTAGACATTTAAGGTTGAAACTCAGTCCAAAGATATGCCATGTTCTGAAGAAAGAGGTTTGAACAATGTATTTCTATCGATGTGCAAAAAAATCAACGAAAGTTTAACAAAATGTTAAAAGAGCCAACTTAGTTCTCTTTTATTTTGATGACGTATTTTTCTTTATCGATAAATACTTAACTCTGACCTTATTGAAAGAAAACAAAGATTTAAATAGGTCGTAGATTACATATCCAGAATTAACAAGGTAAGCTAATTATGTATACAAATTTTTATAAATATGTTTCTAAAAGAAAATTGTCATTAAGAACGTTCGTCACTACACGTTAGTGGCTCATACAGTTCAACAATTTAGGACAATGTTGCTTACAGGCTCCAAGAGTCGACTTTAATTCTGAGAAGAAAAGTAACTTATTGTCTGTTACTTTGTGTAGCAGAAAATGTATAGACGATTTGCTGTAGACTAAAGGCATTTTTTGAAAGGTTCTAAAGTATAAATCAACTATACATTTGCATTCACAGATAAAAGAAGATTATCTGCTGATTAATAACGAAAGAGTATTTTCATAAATGGCCATTCCTACAACAAGAATTTGTAAAATAGGCCATTTGTAATTATTATGTTTGAATAATAAATGCTACGCATAAAAAAATAGACAATTCATCAAAAAATATAATAACAAATGTTCAAATTTCTTTTTTTCTATCAAAAAACTTGGTTATTGTATCTACGTATGCTCGGTTTCCAATTAATATTTATTTATTAATATAAGGTATATTTATTATTATTAATTAATATAAGGTATTCATTTTTTATTTATTAATTAATATCGTCCAATATTTTCAATTTATATACTTCGCTTATTTGAGTAATAATAAGCAATCAAATCGATAAGAAAATAGTTTAAATTGTTTTCTTTCTATACGAAAATACTCGAGCGGTTTGTACATATCAGATGGAATTTCAATGAAAAACTTTATTTCGGTGTTCTAGAGCGGAAATTTATGTATCTGTTGAAAATTATCACCGAGAAGTGCAAAAAGTTCAGTTTCGAAGGGACGGGCGAGGAAACCTGCCTGTTCAGGTCCCCTGGACCCGAATAAATTCAGATTTTAGGTAAAAGCGAAAGTTATTTATCACGGGTCACTACCGCCGCGGCGCTTTCATCTCCGGAGGTGCATTAAAGATATGAAAAATATTCGAGGTCGAAAGATTACAGTCACTCCATTTTCAGCCCTCGAGAAAGTATAAATTCGTTCAACATTAACCATTCGAGAATTGACCCCGCCGCAAAGTCGATCCGCACATTATTCACCTTTATGTGAAAAATTGATATTATAGAAAAAGTCCATTGCTGTTATTTATTAGAGTAGGTAAATGTTATTACTACTTTATCACTACTTTCAACGTTATATTTTGGGATTTATTGGTAACTATTACTCAATGTATTTAATTATTCTATCATAAGTAAAAATAAATTTTAATTAGTCTGAAACTAAACAACAAAAAGGTATATTAATACTGAAAATAACAACCAATCTTAGTTGATTAATTTTATACACATTATGTGTTATAAAAAATAAAACTGAAATAAGTTCGCAGGGAAAGTATTGTAAAAAAGACCATTGAAATTCTGCACAATTTTCTTTACAAAGATTGGATAAAATCGAGTACAATTTTAATTTTTAAATATCAAAGTATGATATTACTCCTGCAATACACTATTAATACATATTAGTGCATTAATCAATATTTACCTCGACTATATCATTCTTCTAAATAATTTAAAAAAACATTAAATTTTCCGTGATTTTATAGAAAATCCTTCATTCTACGAAATTATTTCCTTTTTAAATTTCAAAATAACATGTCTATATTTCTATTAACATTTTCTTTTATTCGCAAAACAAGAAGTTTATAAACATGTTGTGTTAATTTAAGTGGATTAGTTTTAGCTTTTGCTTAAAAACATATAAACTGTTCAGTATTTATAAGCAATAGAAAAATTTGTAAAAAATGATTAAATAATAAAAAATATTTTGCGGTCAAACTAGCGTTAGCGATAGTGTAGCAACGTTCGTTCGGGTCAGCTTCGTTGTACATTTTATATATTAAATAAAAGACGATTTAACTTATACACAACAATAACTTATACACCTAGCCACCAAATTTGCCACTAATCCCCACATCCGTGACGCCCTAAATCATCTAGGAATTTCTCGTAATCATAAGATACCACTTAAAACTAAACACTCCAGCACCCCCATTTATCAATTCATTTCATCATTTTATCATGAATCGTAAAAGTGACAACGACATTTACTGATAAACGTTGACCAGCTGAAAGACCATCGATCGATGGCCGATGAAGAAGAAGAGAAGCAGCATAATCATTGTTGTCATGTCATATCATTGTAATACAATCTTTAATAAAGATGTTTATCACTTTCTCTCTATTAATTAATTTATCAAAAAAAAAACTTGAAAGGTTAGAAATGTCGAAAGGATTGATATAAATATAATATGTTGAAGTCAAAAATAAACAATTGATATACAAGAAAAAAGTAGTTTGTAATAACTGGATTTATTCAAAACTAAATTAATTTTTCTAAATACACAGAGTTAAAAAATAAATTAAAAATAGTTATGTAAATACATTTTAAAAGAAAAATAACACAAGAATTATAAAGCCAATTTAAAAATATTACAAAATACAGAATTTATAAGTGCGAATGACAAAAACTTTTAAACAAGAAAACTATTTTTTAATATAATTGAAAAACGGTTGAAATTTAAAAAGTCATAACAAAAATAAAAATAGTGAATACAATAACATGACAATAATAGATTTTAATTATAATTTTAAAATATAAAAATATGCATATATAGAAAGCCACAAAAAAATAGAACAAAGAACTATTTAAAATAATACACAGTTAACTTTTACTGAAATAATTGATTCAACTTTTTTAAAAATTATACATAAAAATTGAAAAACTAAAACAGTATATAATAATTTACGAGAAAGCAAACAAACAACACAACAATTTAAATAACGTATGAACTAAAGCAAATGAAGCCAAACAGTTAGAAATCAAAATATAAAACAAAGTTCTTCATTTCATTTCTTCGCCTGAAGAAGACACAGTGTGTCGAAACAATTGTCGCGAACGGCAAAATAAATATTTGAAAGTTTTATCGTATTTCATTTACGAAAATTTACCAAAGTGATTAAAACAAATTGGTTGCTTGAGTTACGTGAAGATCAAATTAATTTGACAAATAAAGCACTAATAACCTTTCTTCACAATTTTATTAGATTTACCAAATGTACATTTCGGACACAAAGTGAACATACACGGTGCTAATCCATTTATAATGGTCACTTTGTGTCCGAAATGTACATTTGGTAAATAAAATAAAATTTTGAAGAAAGGTTATTAGTGCTTTATTTGTCAAATTGATTAAAACAAAGTTAATATTTTAGAAAGAAAATTGAAATGTAAGTGTTATATTCTCTTAATACTATCAGAAATATTTAAACATGGTTTTAATTTATGTTTTAAACAAAACAAAAACCCAATAAACGCCTTGGATAAACTCAAACTTTCGGTTACGAATAAACAGTTAATATTATTTAAGAGTTAAATCAATTTGTCTCGAATTAAAGTTGTAAATGAAAAAGTTAAAAATAGATAAGTAAATACCTTTAAATAAATAAAGAACAGACAAAATATAAACATTACCAATCTCCCACGTATTAATAATACCTTTTCCCCGTTTCACACTATATGTGTTTCTAGTTTATATCCATCCTTATTCTTTGACAGATAACACATTTACGAAAGCTTTCCTTTATTATCCAATTTCAATTTTGTCTTGAATTACTGTAATTCCTTGATCCACACAAGCGAAGATACCTGATGAAGATGGCAGAGAGCTCATCGAAACGTCGTACATTCACACAATTCACGCGGAAAAACACCCGAAAACCTGTATTAACATATTTTACCCGCGAAAACCTCAAATATAACATATATATATATCGGGTATTATTGAAAAAAGCCGTTATCACTTGTTTTCTTTCAGACCGATAAGATGCTAAGAGACGACAGCAGTTTCCTCTTATTCCATAGGCTAACAGTTTGGTTAGAAGTAATTCATGTGGGACACAGTCAAATGCTTTCGTTAAGTCAGGAAAGACTGAGAAAACATGTGTATTACGGTATATGATATTTAAAATAAAACTGATGAAATTATATATTGCATGTGTGGTTGTTAAGCCTCTCCTGAATCCAAATTGTTCATTACGAATAATACTATTTTACTTTAAGTAAGCTATAATTCTATTATATAAGACTCTTTAATATATTCTCGAGAACACTGACAAAATCGAAATCGGCCTGTAATTCTTTACTTCTTTAGGATCATCCTTTTTGAAAACTGACCGAAATATTCCATCTACTAGAGATTGATTAATTGCTACCGTTAGTGCATATACTATAGATGAATGAGTATATTTGACGACATACATTGACAAGTCACCGATATCTTTTGAAGTTGTGCATTTCATATCATTTATAATGTTTGTGATTTCTTATTCGATTGCAGGATAAAGAAAAATTGATCCTGGTACATTATTGGACTCCATAATTACTGGTACTAGATGTTCCAGTATTACATATAGTACTAAAGTAACTGTTCAGTATATTAACAATAGCCTGAGGTTCATCAATTAATGCATTATTCTCATCTAAAATATACTTTAAATTTTTATTTTGCGAAACGTTATCACCTTTTTTATTTTTAAGTATATTCAACAGTTCCTTACACTTATTATTTGTTCTTCTAATTCTGTCTGTATAATAATTTCTTTTTTCATGCTGTACTGCCAATTTATATTCTATAGTCTGCCCGTTGGATCTTCCGTCGTACGTCACAAACTATCGCTTCAAAAAACGACGAAAGTTTTACAGTGCGTTCTTTTTCTAACGCATTTGGTTTACTTTATCAGACTGAATTTTTTGTGTCGTTTCTCAAAGCGATATTTTGTGACTTAGGACGGAAGATACAACAGATGGACTATATCTTCACTTATGCACGAAGAGTTAAATTATTGTTCGTACGGCGGGGTATTTGGTTTCATTAGGCAACATAAAACTGATTGAAATAACTTTCAGAATTATTAGTATCCCAGTTTATTGGATCTAGTTCTGCTTTTAATTTATTTAAAGTTACTTCGCTCATTTATCTATATTTTATTGTCCTTTTACATTTTCCTGTTCTGCAACCGAATGTTTATAAGAGACCCTTGTGGTCTGAGAGGTTCGTGTCAAGTACAAGTGCATTCGTATGGTCAATATTGGTAAATATATTGTCGATGCACGTACTACTTGTGTTAGTTATTCTCTAATATTTAAGAATAATGAGGTTCTATAATCACTTACTTTTTTTGTAAATCTAGATTGAATAAATTATAACTGACATTACATTCAACGACGCAGTTAACAACTGGTATAATTCATTTAACTGTCCCTCTCCGTCCCAATTCACGATAATATAAATGAAGAAGAATACTATAGAGTGTTGCATTTTGGTAGAAATAAATCCTCACGTTATTACACTATCCAAAAAATACCCGAAAATATACACAAATGTATCCTCAAAATCCTTAGCTATTATTACCATAACTAATGGATGAATAAAAAAAGGCCTAAAAAACTAATATCTTATGTCACAAGTTGCAGACCAATTACCCTACTTCCTGTAGTAGGCTTACTATACGAATGCCTTTTAAAAGAAAAAATTCTAAAATACCCATAACACCTGAATTCCCAACTACCTATTTGGCTTTCTTACTCAAAAATCAACTACACTTCCACTTACCATACTTACTTCCAATATTCAAACAACGCCCATCAACGGTCACAAGTCCGCCATTGCTTTTCTCGGCATCGTAAAGGCGTTTGACTCGGTGTGGCATTGAAGTCTGCTTTATAAATATCCCTCTCAAATATTCCCCCAGCATTTTGCAAATCTAGTCCATGAATTCCTTACCAATTGATTCTGTCAAGTAAAAATCTGACAAGCACTATCTCCGCCATTTCTTCTTGAACAAGTCGTCCCACAAGGCTCCCTCCCCATTACTTACTATAACTTATATTTATCATATTTAACATATTTATTCCCAATCCTATACACTTTAATCCTACCACATATCTATCCCTTTTTACAGATGATTTCAAATGCCAAAACCCTTTCCTTAACGCACTTCAAACATCCCTTCAATCACTACAAAATTGTTTCTGCAAAAGGCGTATAGAAATAAACCTTAATTAAACGAAACCTTTTCTCCCTTTTCACAAAATTACTCCAATATCTCCTAAAATTAAAATCTACCACACCGAAATATCTCCATTACACACATGTAAATATCTTAGAATTCTATTCAATTCAAAACATTCCTTCAAACCTTATTTCGAATCCATTAAATTCAAAATTAGGGCCAGCCATTTTAAGGCACTAACATACATACTTTAAAAAGATTTCAATAAACAATTAAAATATACAAAGTATACAAAACAGGTAGTTAATTGTTAATAAAATGTATAAAATACTAATAAATATAAATAATTGTAAAAATAATTCTTAAAAACACTTAACTAACGCACTTTTTTAGTGGGTAAAACATAGTAAGTGCGTCAGTTAAGTGTTTATCATGAATTACCACGTACTAACGGTCGCCACAATCCTTATGAATTCTTAAAAATGTAATAAAAATTGGAAGTTATATAATACAACAAAGTTGGGAGGGTTTCAGATGAATGGCTGATGAAGCCACTGTGGGGCGAAACATGTTGCAGTGTTCATCAATAATTGTGAAACCCTCCCAACTGTGTTGTTTTATTTCAATGTTACTATCAAAAATATAATAATAATAATAATAATAATAATAAATAAATTTATTACCCAACAGTTGTATACAACTTATTACAGGATAACTTAAGACTAATCCCTAATATAAAACAAATTAAATATATGTTTAACTACCTAAACAAAACAAAAACAAATAAAAATAATAAACAAATCAAATTAAATCAAATTCTCTCCCGCAGCTCATAAAGTAATTTATGTTTGCTTAACGCAAATATATCAATATCCCTGCAATATCTGTTTATCGCTGTATACATCGACACAATTGGGGAATTGTTATGGTGATTCGTATTAACAGATTTTGTAAGGAAGGTGATCCTTGAGCGACTGTTTTGCCTGGGAACATAAAAACTGAGCATAGACAGTAAGATGTGGTCATCTATTTAATTGCGAATTAGTTTAAAAATAAACAATATTTGCGCTATAATGCACCTCTTATCAAGGGGCGCCACACAAAATTCGGACTCCAATGACTTAATATCATATCCTTGAGGAGGATATGTTCGATGACGCCTAAAGTAAAGCACTTTGAAGAATTTTCGCTGAACAAGATTTAGCATATCATTGTAGGTTGCGTATGCAGGATTCCATATTACAGAGCAATACTCCAGTTTGCTACGAATGTACGCATAATAAAACTTAACTAATGGACCGTAATTTTTGAAAAATTTCGTGTTTCTTATTAAAAATCCTAGCATTCTATAAGACGATTTGCAAATTTCTGTAATGTGTCGGTTAAATGTTAATTTCGTATCAAAATAAATACCTAGATCCTTATATACATTTACCTTCTCAAGGCTTGTATTATTTAAGATATAACAGAAATCAACTTCTTCGCGTTTCCGCGAGTAGGTCATAGTTTTACATTTAGAGACATTAACTTCAAGCCCGTTAGCATTGCACCATATATATAATTTTAACAAATCATCTTGAAGTAACTTACAGTCATTAGCAGACTTTATAATTCTAAACAATTTCAGGTCATCTGCATATAAGAGGCTTTCCGAGCTAAAACTGTTGACCACGTCATTGACGAAGATCAGAAATAAAAGTGGGCCAAGATTTGATCCCTGAGGGACCCTACTTGTGGAGTAAAAAATATCAGATCGCATTCCCTTATATTCAACATAGTTTATTCGGTCTTTTAAGTAAGATGTTAATAATTGTACCAAAGAGTTACTAATACCAAATAAATGTAGTTTATCTATTAATAAATTATGCTGAACGCGATCAAAAGCCTTTGATAGATCTGTGTAGATAACATCAGTCTGACACCGATTGTCAAAGGCTTCAGATATATAAGTAGTAAATCGACACAAATTAGTTACTGTAGACCTTCCCCTCATAAAGCCATGCTGACGTGTTGACAAATGTGGTTTCACATGATTGTATATGACCTGGTAAAGCATAATTTCAAACAGTTTGGCAAAATTTGATATAATGGAGATCGGTCGATAATTTTTCACGTCATCTGTATCCTTGCCTTTATGTACTGGTATCACTTTCGAAATTTTCCAAACTTTAGGGAATTTATTGTGTTTCAAAATAAGATTGTATATATGCAAAAGTGGTACGCCTAATATGTGTTTGCAATCCTTAACTATTAAGGCAGGTACATTATCCGCACCCATTGTCATATTTGATTTTAGGTGGTTTGTTGCTTCTAAAAATTCAGACATAGTAAATGAATTAATATTTATTATATATTAACAAACGGTTTAGGTGCTGAATTATTTATAACATTTTTGTGTAAACAGAAGAGAAAAAATTGGAGAAAGTATTTGCTATTTCCTTTGTGTTGTCGATAACCGTGGCATCAGTTTTGAGTGAACCAGGAATCCTTGTATTACCCTTACGAGAATTTATAAATGACCAGAGTTTTTTGGGATCCTTACTAACATTTGTTTCGACATTATTAATATATTTATCAAAATCCCTAGCAATGTTACTTTTTACAAGTTTCCTTTATGTAGAAAATTGCATATTATTAAATCTAGAGTTACATTTTCGCAGTTCAGTTTTGTAATGATTTTTACGTTTAATTTTTATAATCGTGTCTGAAGAAAACCAGAACGGATACTTATGTGATTTATTGGAATGTTTAGGTACACAAAACTCTATATAATTTGACAAAATCTTATATAACTCATCACACGCAGAATCCGGATTATCAGCTTGTATAACCTTATCCCAGTTAGTTTCTTGAATTAAAGAGTATAACACAATGTAATTTGCTTTACGAATATTAAAGGTATATTCATCCGAAGTAAATTGCTTTATGTGCTGATCAGATGCATGTGTGCATTCTATATTGATAGCAGGATGATAATTATCTTCAGTGACTAAGGGCATGTCTGAACGATTCACAATTGTGTTTAATTTTGGGGAACACATTACAAGATCGAGTAAGCCGCCATGAATGTTTGTTATTAAATTTTTCTGAGACGCGGAGTAAAACTCCATAAAATTTGAAATAAATTTAGATTTAGCACATTGTAAACTCTTATAATTGGGTATATTAAAATCACCAGTTATAAGAAAATTATTATCGTAATATGTAAATAATGTAAATTTATTCAAGTAATGAGAGTAATTGTCATAATTAAAGACATTCAATATGTATTATTTGTTGTTCTATATATAGAATAAAAATTTCTGATAGGAAAAAACTTTACCAAGAACATGCCAGTTCATTGAAAAATTTTAAGAAGTTTAAAATACTGGCACCAGCAGGCTTATAAAATATAACTGAAAGGAAAAATGAAAAAGTTAATTCAGAATGGTTACTATAATATTATTACTAAAACTATAAGTATATCGAGTAATTAAACACAAATATATAGTTGATAATTGAGGTTATTCAACATAAAGACTCGCGTTTCTTAATGATGTTATTTTTTCCTTATTATTTTTGCAAATCCTACATTATACGAAAAAAAAAAAACAGTCAGTTATAAATTGCACATTTCATTATAATGTACAATTATTTCCCATATAGTATTGATACATGTTACTTTTAAAATAAAACCAGAAGTAAAAAACTTTTAATCTTTCTCGAAAACTACGAAGTTCGTGAAAACGTTGTAGTCAACTTATTTATTATCTTAACTTGTCATTTGAAAATGTATTAATTTTTATAAATAATTATATAGAAAAATCCGAAGGCCAAATGATTTTTTTTCTTCCATCAAAAAATAAAACATGAATTTAAAAGTTTCAAAATCTTAAAATTTCTATTAAAATATTGTAATGCATTATTGATACTAAATAACCTGATTGATTGAATTCTGAAACATCTAAAAAAAATTTCAAAAAAAAATCACGATCACAATACTTCCCCTATATATACTTCGTATATAGGGAAAGAAATGGTGATGTGGCCATCATAGTACTTTCCCTATATTTTTCTCGAAAACTATGAGGTCTACGTAAAAAGGTTATTCTTTATAATTTGTTCATTTTTTAATTCTCTACAATTATTTGTTATATAAATTTTATGTAACTCCTATAGTTTATTAGCAATTGACAATAAATATCAAAAATTTCCAATTTTAATTTTTTTTTTCTCAAAAGTTAAGAAATTTATAAAAAATATGTTCGAATAAAACTTGTTCAGTTTTTTATTCCATTTAACTTTTGTTTGAACCGTTTTTTAAAATTTTTCGTATTAAGAAAAATATGACGAAAAAATAAAAAAACGCCTCGAGTAAACATCCACTTCCGGTTTATGAATGTTTACCAAAAGCTTTTCAGTTCCAGTTTTTAACGATAAAACCTTAAGTTTAAAGTTTCATCTCAATCGGATCATTCGTTTTTGAGATACAGCACCCACCGACAGACAGACAGACACACACACACACACACACACACACAGACACAGATTTTTTTTTTCCAGAAATTAGTTTTTTGGGTTCAGGGGACCCCAAAACGGATATTTCCGCAAAAAAAATTTTTGAAAAACAAATCACGAAAACAATACTCCCCCTATATACTACGTGTATAGGGAAAGTAATTAATACATTTTGTAAATTCTTCATTATTTTTATTTGTATCGGTGAGTTTTATGAGTACGTGAAAATATTTATATTAAATAAAACACTAGTTTGGCACTTGGTAAAACTAAGTGAAAAAAGTGCCAAACTAGTGTTTTATTTAATTTTTATTTGTAATGATGATTTTACTATAAATTAACCATAAATATTTCAAACATACATAATTGCTGCAGTATTACTATAACAACAGTTGTAAGTAAAAATCTAAAGAAGAAAGTACTACGAAAAGATATACATGATATTATCTGTATATGTATGCATACGTATTCGTATTTAAAAAAGGGCGGGCAGGGCACGGAGAATTGCATTATGCAGCAACGTGGATAACAATAGGGCTCGGGTTTGGGTTTTGTTGCAGCTGAATAATGGAAGTGCAGCGGCGCGAGCGGTTTCGCTATTTGCAAATTCCGGACAAACAGGCTCCGATTGTTTTGCGTTCGGAATTACGGTTTGTTTTGTAAATAGCATTCGCAATCGTTCACTCACTCTGCGCGCCCGTTTATATTTATGGAATTTAATAGTTTTCACGCAAGGTGCGGTGGCGTTGTTGTAAAGGCAATATCTGGCCGGCCCTGATTGCACGAACTTAATTGGATCCGTTGACAATCGGATAAATTGCTTAAAAGTGATTCCCGCTCGATGCCAATTAACTGGTCATTGAATGCACGGATTGTCCAGCCCCAAAACAAATGGGAACTATATATCACCCGAGGGATTATTGTTTATCGATTGTATCTATTATTCTTATTATTATTCGTCATCACATATTGAATCTATGCTTTATTAATATAAAGTAAAAATATAGTTGTAATATCTAGTTTATTTTTGGACAAGTTTATAATCAACCTTCAAAGAAAGTTAAAGATAATAAAAAGATGGACAAAATAACATCATTAACGTATTAATTTTGAAGCAAAAGAGTAAAATCATAGGTTTGTATAGATGCGTTGGTTGGATGATGGTTCTTATATTAAATGTTGGCAATACGAAGGGTAAAATATTTATTCTGAAGGTTGTTCTTCGTAGAGTAGTTCATTGGATGGATTGTAGAGTAGGTTATTAGGATGTTGCAGTTTGTTCGGAGTACGAAATACGGATATTTCGCTACTAGGAAATGATAGAAGGGGTGACAATGGGAAAAGAAGATTACACTATAATAGAGCAAGAGGCGGCAAATCGCTTTGTATATTAATGGCTGTTTGTTTTGAAATTCCTGGTTTTCTATACGTTAAACATTGAAAATGCCGCGCCCTTGATTTCAGTTTCGATTTAATGGAAAGGGCATGGGATTTTAATGTAAATTTGGAATCGAATTTCATTCTAAGGTATTTTTCAAGTGTGGGAGGGGGAAACTTCTGATGTACGGATTTTGATTTTAGGCGATGAAACAGTTATTCTGCGAAAAGGGATCAGAAGCTTGGATTTTGAAACATTTATTTCAAAACTTCGAGAAGAACCATGTTTCGAGGAAATTAAGTGATGATTAAGAGAGAAGAGTGCAGATAGGGCAAAAGCATGCGATACTAAGGTGTCGTCGGCTATTAAGAGTGGGTATAATTTTGGATGAAAGAAATCAGAATCGTGAATGAAAATGTCCAAAGATTATAAATTATATAGAATAGGAGAAATGGGGAGCCTTGGGGGACACCTTGTTGGAGTAAGACTAGCGGATTTTTACTTTGAAGGATTGATTTGTTAGGAGTTCGAGGACTAAACTGATGAGGTGGCGGGGCATATTTAAGGGGGAATTACTCTTTAGAAAATTCGACAATTCAATTTTTTTTTGCATTTTATTATAGTCTGGGGTTCTGAGAGTGTGTTTCGAAAATATTAATTTGAAATTCGTAGAATTCCCATAGTTACACAAGCTTAGGCTGCGGCGCGGTACTTATACCGTCGACTGTTATACCTCGACTGTTTTTCTGTTTTATGGTCCCTCCTTGTCTCTATGGTCCCCCCTTGTATCTATGGCCCCGGTACAGCTGATTAAGGGTAAGTTACTCAAATCAGTTGTTATCCACCGTAAGTTCAACCGTATCAGTACTAAATGTATTGCAAACTTTGAACGCGTTTTTCTCGGAACGACATTTTGCAAGACGGGCGCACGTTTTTCTCAAAAACTATTGAACCGATTGACTTGTGGTTTGGCACACATATTGAAGGAACCTTCACTTATGGTTGGATTTAGGATTATTTTGATAGCTTGTATATTTCACTTTCAATCTGATGTTTTAGTTGAAAATTTTTCGGAAAAATTGAACTTTGATCTTTAAACAGCTGCCGTTTTTATAAAAATATGTGTATTTGTTTAGTTCTAGTTCGGACGATAACTACACTCATATAGATTGAAAAAAAAATTGTTTCTTTTATTTTAGACGATTAGCATCGCCACAACCCGTGCGCCCGATTGGACGAGCGTCTCACGCCGCGACTTACATAACAGCGCATAACTTGTATACATTTCGATTAAGTAATTCAATAAAATTTATATTGTTAGTTTAAACATGTCTTAATATGAGTGAAAAATCCCAAAAGTGTAGGTTTGATAGTTTTCACTGAAATAATTCCTAAAAATTACTCTCAAAACGGGCTTCAGGAGAGTAATACCCCCTTAACCCTAGACATTTTTAAAGCAAACCTCGATACCAAACAGAGTAAAACGCTTTTTCAATATCTAAGAAGGTTACGGCAATTCGCCTTCAAAGTGTTTTATTTAGATGTTTGTTAGGTTAGGCCACCTATAACTGTAACACTTTTAACGTTTTAAATAAGTCTTTAACCTTAGGTTTTTTTGAGGTTTAGAATGACTGGAAAGGGTATAGTTAAAGGTCGTTCCTCAAACGTGGATGTTTTATTTTCGAAAATACATTTAATTTAAATAATGATTATTATTTTCATAATACCGCACCTGTAAATCAATATTTAATTGACACATATAATTTACTTTTATTATTAAAGATTGTTGACCTATGTATTACAAATTTATTTTCAGAAAATATAATAGCAATATCTTCTTTATAAAATTTATATTGCATATTATAAGTGCTCTTTACAATATTAAATAATTTAACGTGCTTCTCAAATAGACAAAAAAAAGTATCATAGTTTATCAAGTACTCTTTCGAGATTAAGAATTAAGAAAAACAAAATTTTTATTAGTGTAAATGAAATATTTATTTACAGGTGCAGTATTGATTAAAATAAAAGTAATCTAAATACATAATACTAAAAGTATTGATATACAATACTACATAAAATATTGAAATTCTAGCTTATAACGTAATTAAATATATCGTAACTCTAAATTCTAATAATTATAATTATTTTTGGTAAGATACCACAAAGCCGGTGGCTTATCTGTGGTAGAGTTACTTTAAATTTAAATATTTTTAGTTTTTTTTAGGTATTCTCTAAACATTTTGTAAATATCTCCTAAATATTTCTCAAACATTTAAACATTTAAACACTCTTAATATTATTATTTTTTCTAAAGTGCGAGCCAGTTTTTTAAATATTTTCAAACTTTTGGCATTTTGAATGGACTCTGAAAGCGTTTTAAATATTTTAACTAAAAAGACTTTTCGAATTCTTGAACCAAACTTGTTGTTGAAATTGTGACATTTCAGTAGGTCTCTTGATTGAGATATGGTATTCTGCGTGTGATCTACTCTATCCATTGACTGCATTTTATGAAAATTAAGGTAAGTATTCAGTAGGTAGATAATTGCGCGGGATTTAATAAATCCAATTTTGTTTTTGAATTATTTACTGAATAAATGTGCTTAACAATTCTGATATGGGTATATTCTATTTGTTTTATTAGTTATGAAGACCCCATACTGTTATCCCATAGTTCAATATACTTTTTGCCATGGCATGATAAAGTGGCAAGTAGCCAAGTGTCTTAGTTTATTATTTAGATAATGTATAATGTAAGTGAAATGATTATCCACTATAACTCTCAGATATTTTTGTGATTTGGCTACTTCCAATTCATCTGAGCAATTACAGTTTTCTATGCGGTTATGCAGGCAATCATCACTATGAAATGTTATTTTCGTTTCTATTTGGGATTTTTATGAGGTGATATTATTTTCATTACTTTTGTTTTATTTTTATTGATACATAGCTCTTTGTCATGAACCCATTTCTGAAAATTTACGAATTCATATTGAAGTGAAGTGTAGAGCAGCTAGTTTGTCTTTATCGGAGGATATGATTGCTGTATCATCTGCATATAAGTAGAAATCACACCTGTCAAAGCACTTATCTATATCATTCACATATAGAAGATAAAACAGGGGTCCTAAAATGCTCCCCTGTGGTATATATACTATATATATATGCCCCTCTAGTAATTGCATATTCATACCTAACGCTATGTCCAATCTGAACCACCAAAGTTATCTCTGCAAAATAATTTTTAAGCCACTTTAATGAAAGAATTTTCAGTAATTTTTGGTGGTTAATTACATCAAATGCTTTGCTAAAGTCGACAAATATTACATGCGTGTACATGTAGTTATTTAGCTTATTATTGATTATGTTATCAGCTAGATCTTCAAGTAGTGTTATTGTGCTTCTATTTAATGAAAATCGTATTGCCTATTATCAATTATATTATTTTTATTTAAAAACCGAATTAGTTTCTCATAGATAAATTGTTCCATAATATTGACTATAATGTGTAGCAGGAATATGGGCCTATTTTTATCGCAATTCGTATGATTGCCTCCATTGTAGATAGGCTTTACTATAGCTTTTTTTAAGGGTTTGGAAATTAATCCATCAGTCAGAGATAATTAATTAACTCTAATTGGTTCTTTTATTATATTACAAAATTCGTTTAAGTCTTTCACCTATATATTATCATGACCTGAAGGTTTCGCATTATCTAAATTATTGATTATATTTTTAATTTCGACGTCTGATGCTTCAGAAATTAATATTGAGTTAATCTGCCTATCGTTACCTACATAATTGGTAAAGAATAAGTTCATATCATACTTGTGCACTTACTTGCCAACCTGTGTTATAAATGAATTTGAAAAGGTATTGGCAATTTCACTTTCCTCTAATTTGAATGCAGGTTTCATAGCTTCCGTAATATTTGTTTTTAATTTTCGTCCTATCGTGTTTCGCGTTCTTAAATAATCGGATGTAATATTGCCTTATGAATGTTTTGATCATGTAATTAACTTTGTTTCTGGATTGTTTAAAGCGCTCTAATAGATTACTTCTAATATTATCGTTTTCATTTGATCAGCCCAAAAGCTGTGGTTGTTTAAAAAAATTAGATCGCTCATGAAGGAACGAAAAGAACACTAACGAAGTTAAGTACAAAAAGAAATACACACATTTAACTGGAAATAAAAAAAATAAGGATGCGTGGATAATAATGGCAGAATAAGAAACATGCCTAGAGAAGCTTTTAAAAGCACAACTATAGAAAACTACCAATCAGGCTAAGAACAAAAAAGTCAGTGGCCCCGACAAAATATTTAACGAGTTTAACTGACAACATAAAAGAACTAACAGTGCTCTTTAATCAGGTGTACGCTACGGGACACATTTTACAAAATTGGCTAAAGCCAAGCTTCTTTCCTTTTCCTAAAAAGTTGAAACTAGTGGACAGTATAGAGAATGCTTGTGAAGTGTCGGGATTAATATTTAAAAAACCAAATAATCGTTATTAACAAAATCGACTCGGGCTCAACAGTATTGAGATTAAATACTCGATCGCGGAATCGCTCAAACCCATGGAAGATATAAGGTGCCAAATAAAACAAGTCAGATCAGCATTTCAAAAACTAAAATCTTTATTAACAAATAATTCATTGGTTCTAACAACTAGGGAACGGGTTTCAAGATATTACACTTGTGGGGTGCTTCTCTACGGTTGTGAAACATGGACGCTTACCACAAGAGACCATAACAAAATTGAAGCGTTTCAAATGTGGCTTTATCGAAAGCGAGTGAAAACACCGTGGACAAGCAGAACCTGCAACGAAGAAGTTTTTCACAAATTAGGCCAAGGCAGACTAATATTACAGACATTCAAACACTGAAAACTGGAATACCTAGGACAATTATGCAGAGGACCTAGATATGAATCCATATGCCTGACTCTAAATGGTAAAATTAAAGGAAAAAGGTGAATACACCTTTACGATTTGTTAATTCTGGCCGCTTTTGTGGATGGAGCTTTTGGTTATGTGGTATCATCTCAAAATATACGAAGCCTTTGTAATTCCATCAAATTTAGAGCATAACCTTCTTTTAATGGATTTTGGATTTTCGCACGACGTTGTATGTCCATTTCACATCGCCAGTGTTTGAGAAATGGATAATTTCACTTCTTCTTAACACGTTGTACGCCAACTCCACCGAGTCACGTTGGGCGTTCAACGTGTTAAGTTTTTGCTAAAATGTTTTTACGGAAATTAATTATAAAATAATTCTAGTATTTGATGTATAGTTTATTTTATAAAACGTCTTATACGCAGTTATGCGTATGAGAAGAGAAGAGAAGTTTTGGGAACCCCAAAATGTTTTGGGTAAATTGAGTTTGTTGACTAAAAGTTGATTTTGTTCATAAAAACCTTGTAAGTTTTTTCTTTTAGTTGAAATTGGTAAGAAGTATACAATGCGCTTCATAAAGGGCGAAGTATGAAATGCGATAAGTGTTATTACAAATAATTTTACTATAAGCTACCAGCAAAACATTGTTTTAATTACACGAAGAAAAGTGACACCCACTTGTGGATGATGGGTCGCCAGCGGAAACATAACCGTCACCCATTCTTTTGTAGGGGCGTTCAACGTGTTATAGTGTTATTCTCGTTTGTTTGTAAAATTATATTAAATAAATTATTACTTTATCTCAAATATTCATAATTGTATTATAACTAATAGTACTATAAACTAGTACCAAAATTTTCTTTTAATTACACGAACAAAAGTGTCAGTCGTTTATGGGTGACGGGGCCCCAGCAGAAACATAACCGTCAGACGTTTATGGGTGATGCGGCGTTCAACGTGTTAAATGGATTTCTTTGAGTTGTTGGAACCAAGATATTGAGATTACTAATATATCCCAGCTTGTGAAAATGACATTCTAAGGTGGTTTGAGAAACGTCGACTCATGTGACGGCGGTTTGCTACAACTAATGCTTTTAATTTATGGTCTTCGGTTTCAACTCTCCTTTACTGTTTACAGTACATAACTTTTTTGATATTGCGTTGCGTTTTTTCCTTTTCTGAAGTAAAGCAGTAAGATATAGCAATATTCCTCGGATTGCTTTTCCATGTTTCGACTGCTTTACGACGACTACTTAATTCATAATTTGAAGGTAGAGGCGTTTACTTCGTGGACTATAGTTTCGACTATAAGCTAGATATCAAAAGTTTGATAATGACTACCATATAGTCGAAACTATAGTCACTGTAATTGTTTAAATTATAGTAGTAAAACAAAGTTATTGTGTCTTATTTACAAATGAATTGATTCACTTACTTTTTTTTAATAACAACTAAAATGTCTTCTGTCAAAAGTAATCTACGAAAGTAGGTTCGTTTGTCCTTAAAATACTATTCTTTTAAATAAATTTCATCGTACAATCGAGTATTAAGAGTTATTTAATAAAATACTGCCACTAATAACTAGTCTATAATTTTGCCTATGTATAGAGATAACTGCGTTATTCGTTTCAAAATTGTATTATGATGGCTTAACTAACTGAAAGTCAGATTTCTTGAAACCATTATCTGAAATAATGGTTAAAACTTTGAAAAATTTTCCGTATCTCATTTCGATCAACAACATTTTTCCGAATGCTCTTCTAAAATAAAAAAGAAATAAATTTAAAGTTTTAATTTAAAAATCTCTTCATGCCCATAAAATACATGCCTCAAAATGTTTCGGAGAGGAAAATTGTTCCTGGCTGAGGCCCTCTTGATTACCTTACTTATAATTAATCCAGAACTGTTATTGTTCATAGATGGAAGGGAAATCAGACAATAACATGAATGAATCTTAAATTAAAATTACGTGATATTTGAACACGGTCGTTTGTGACTAATCGTTTCCACTCAACCTTAAAAATCTCTAGCGATTTTACACTTAAAATTTAAACTTATTGTTATATCTTTTGTCGGAAAGGTTTTCACTACAGGTCGATTTTTACAGATATTTTTTGCTATAAATACTTAAAATATAATTAATAAGCAAAACTTTAAAAAAATCAGGAACATAAATTTCTTGATTTTAAGAAAAAAAAATGATTGGTGGTACCACAAAGGTGAACACAATAAAAAAAACAAGTTTATTATTCTTAATATATGAACCCATTATCTGCTGCTTCAGTTTACTTAGCAACATCTATTGCATACACTAGCCTATCCTGTCCATGAATTGCTTTGTAACTACTGTATTAATGCATTTTTTCAGAATTCTCAATTAAATGTCTATGACTTTTATGATGTATCCTATTAATAATTTAAAAACTATATAAAATAAATAGTAAAAATTGTATATTTTAGTTACTAAGCCAAAATATTTGGTGAGAATTTTTAACAAGTGCATTCACAGAGCGTCTTAACTTATGACACACATTATGATGAAACTTTACAATTGTAAAGAGGAGTATATCTATAAATAGCCAACTTCCTAATAGGACTTTATCATTCTTCACAATTGAAAAAATCAGTTTAAAAATTTTCACAAAAAAAATACAACAAAAGAAATTAATAATTATAAAACGGAAAGTCTTATTTAATCAATTAAAATTCAATAAAAAAACCGTATTATCGACAATTGTGAATAATTAAATATTTAGTATTTTAATTTGCAAATTAGTTAAATGCCTATTTATCCCCTTTTAGAATATAGAATCGACCAGAAAACAATATCGATCGCATGATATCTGTACGATTGTAGTATACAAATTGAAATATTTTTTTTTACAAATTGATACTTTGGCAAAATGCATAATACCGTCGCGTGTGCGTCAATAAATCATCAATTGACAGCGTAGATAAAACTAAAACCGTGGCGGGCACCAATTCCATGAATAAGCGTCTGGATTATTTTGTGTGTTTGGAAATTGAATTCGCCCGATCACAAACAAAAACTAGATAAATTATCTGTTATAATTGAATTAACATTGCGCGTACAAAACGAGGGGCTGGGACAACAACAACACAACCAACAATGCCTAGATATTTTAAACGACGCCAATTAATCTCGCCAAAATGATCTGTCCTATTCGCACTATTGAGCCAATGGTCATTCATTATTCGATTGTTGCAATCCTGTGTATACAAGCGTGATCACTGGTTGTGAATGTTTTTTTCAAAGGGTAATTAAATAAACTGTTTACAACTACAATTATAATTCATTTTGATATCAGTTGCTGTTTGGCAATCAAACACTTTAGTGGTAATAATATTTATATTTAGAATTTTTCCTCATTAATCTTTATTGGTAGCAATAATTAGCATCCGTAGATAAACATAAGTATCTCATCTTATTGTATAGTTTATGGATAAAATACCATAAACTATACAATAAGATGAGATACTTATGTTTATCAATAAACAAATAAAGTGAATGTCTTCTTAAAAATTATTGTAAACTTGTATGGTATATAGTAACTAAGTGTAATGTATTTATAATTACCGAGGTGAATAATTAGCGAAATAACTTCATTCGGTAGCCATTTTATACTTGTGGCGTTTTAATAGGACAGTACTTAATAAAGATATAGACACTAAACTATTATACGCTGATATTTTACAGCCTTTACTATTAATGTTTTCATAACTATCATGTGAAAATTAATATATTTTGAGGTTTTGATCAAACATTAAAAAAAAAAAAATCAATTTCATTTATTTTGCATTTAAACTAGAAATATGCTCTGAAAAGTTGTTAAAACAATATTATAGTTTATTTTTTATCAAATGTGAAATACAAGTTAAAAACAAATAAAATTATGATTGATTTATATATATCCCTAAAACATTTTTGTTGTATCAAACACTTGATAACGTCAAGTAAAATATTTCATATCCGCTGACAATTTAATATGAAAATACTTTAAAACCTAAAACTCTTTCCCGGGTCAAAAACTCGTAAGCGCAACAACCCTCGATGCCCTCCCCGCCTATACTTGTAATTTTTGAGTTTGGAAAGTCGTCGGCCCTCACTCACTCCCTCACTTACTCGGTCTGTGCTCGGGTACATAGTTCCGTAGTTCGCTAAGCTAATTATAATACCAAATTTAAACAAGCTACGAAACAATCCGGAATCTCTCGCGTTCCTGAAGAATTATATGCAAATACTTCCATACCAGCTCGAAACTTAATTTTGGAGCAATTTCAGTCCCGACAAACCTTAAACCGTATCAAAAAATAACGCAATTACGGCGCCTTTACTTTTTCGCGTCGCCGTCTTTGGCTGTGGTAGAATCTCTCCTAACCTCATTACATTTCCGGAAGAGATTTCCCTCGGATGTAAGGAAAATGCAGATACGCGTGTGGTGGTTGGTGCAGGTATAGAAAAACTGACGCTAATTTAATTAAAATGTATTTAATAATTAACTTCTTGATATATTTAAAATCAACAAGAAAAAGTTCATAATTATAAATTATTGTCTATACTGAAATTCTTATATTGATTTTTAAATTACTCTATCTTTAACTGGAATTAGAAAGCAGTAATAGTGATGAAAACCGACAATGCCTTGTAATATCATTTCTCATATAAATCATGTATACGAAGGTAGATTGAAAAGTTTCCGGAATGGGCAAGAAAACGCAGTAATTAAACAGGTTTTTTATTTTATTTTTCAACATAGTACCCTTGCAGGGCGATACACTTTTCCCAGCGGTGCTCCAACATTTTTTAAGCCTTCAGAAAAATATGATTTCGGGAACTCTGCAAAATAAGCTTTAGTGGCGTCGATGACCTCCTCATTTGACGTAAAGCGCTTGCCTCCGAGCCAAGTCTTCATGTTTGTGAACAAAAAGAAGTCGCACGGGGCCAGGTCTAGAGAGTACGGGGGATGCGGCACCACCTCGTAGCCCAATTCAACCAATTTAGCATTGGCGATTCGGGATGAATGGGCCGGCGCGTTGTCGTTGTGGAAGAGCACTGCAAATGAGGCCGTTTCTCCTTCAATATGCCGTTGAATTGATCCAATAAATCGCTGTAGTATTGTCCCGTGATAGTTCTTCCCTTCTGCAAAAAGTCGATGTGTATCACACCTTGCGAATCCCAAAAAACGGTGGCCATGACCTTTCCAGCCGATGGGACAGTCTTTGCCTTCTTCGGAGCAGATTCGCCTGGAGAAATCAACGGTTTCGACTGCTGCTTGGTTTCTGGTGTGTAGTGGTGGATCCATGTTTCGTCCACGGTCACGAATCGGCGAAAAAAATCCGTTGGATTACGCTTTAACAAGGCTAAACACTCTTTCGAAGTGGTCACACGATTTCGCTTGTTGTCCATAGTCAGCAAACGCGGCACCCATTGCGCCGACAGCTTCCTCATGCCCAAATGTTCGTGCACGATATTTTGCACACGTTCATATGAGATGCCCGTGGTCTCTACTATTTCGCGCAACTTCACTCGTCGATCGGCTAACACGAGATCATGGACTTTATCGACCATTTCTTCATTTGTGGCCGTTTTTGGACGTCCACTGCGTGGTTCATCCTTGGTGCTCGTACGGCCACGTTTGAACTCGCTCACCCAGAAACTAATAGTCGAAAATGAAGGTGTGGATGTGCCATGAACTTTCTGCAAAATATCTCGTATCTCCGTCGCCTTTTTCCCATCCATCCAGAAATGTTTGATGACTGCAGGAAATTCGTTTTTATCCTTTTTTGCAAAAGTGCCTGACTTGCTTCACAAGATATCCTAGTAAACAAAAACGGAACGACGCACGTGTCTGAAAATTTGACAGCTTACTTAAAATAGGTTAGCCTTGACAACAATTTCACTATACGCACGCCGTCTCTTGCCCATTTCGGAAACTTTTCAACCTACCCTCGTATTCTACAACCTCTTAATCAATTAATTAACCAATACAATGTATATTCCGGACAAACATTTATTATTACCATTTCTAAACTAAAAATGATTCAAATTAAAATTTATTTTACGTAAATAAATTGAATGTATCTTATAGATAATAAGTATAAACCTCATTGTTGTTAATTTTAAGAAACACTTTAAATAGCTAAATTTAAATTTATGCCGCTACTTATATCACACTCTTCTTCCAGTGTCGAAATCATCTAAAATAATGAGTATTTTTACACCCGCCATAAATTCCACACTTTGAATTATTAAATTAAATTATGTGTGTGTGTGTGGGTGAGGACGCAGTAAAAAAAAAATTAAAACAAAACGCCGCCTAATCCCATTAAGTGCCGAGCTGCGGGTTATTAAAAGAAACCCTTTCGGGTCGCGATCCTCCCAAAAATAAAAATTAAAAAACAACAGTAGGTGTTAATTAAAACATTTTCACGGTCCCGGACGTAATTAAATGACGATTTATGTATTTCGTACATTTGTTGCGGCGGATTGTGATTATGGTAATTTTTTCAACGAATGCTTTGCAGACGAAATGAAAGCGCCCGCGGATTTTTGTAACGCGGTTTATTTACTTTAGTTTGATATGCAGTTTATAAATGAAAATTGTTCGTAAAGGAAAAGCTTCCTAGAAAGTATATAAGAGGAGATTTATTTTTATTACATTACCGTTAATCAATATACTTTCGCAATGGATTTTATTCGGACTTTATATACAATTTTCTATTGATATTAAAGTGTATAGTGACATATATTTAAGAAAAATGTTTTAACAGTCATTATCTTTCATTATCCCAAAAGAATATAGGTATAGAATATGTCAGAGTGTAAAACAAAAGAGTTTAATCTCTTTTAATATTCCTAAGTGCTAATTTGCAAGTTTAATAGATTTCTGAGTAAATTTTTTTAAGAATTTAAGTTATAGAAATGAAAATCGATATATTTCAGATACCTGTCCTACATAAACAAAAAAATCAGGTCATATGCCTTGAAAAAAATGTTCCTCCTTTATGACATCTACTTTCATCGTAATTATTAATAGATATTGATTTATACAGCTTCCTTTTTCCTATATATAGAATGAATTTTTAACAAGAATTATTTACAAGGCGAATTATTCTAAAACTGTCTTCAAGCTTTTATATAAGAGAAAACAAAGTGCAACTGTATTTTAAGGAATGCACACTTAAAACTAAAGGGAAACTCAATGATATCCTTGTCATGTAAACTTATATGATTGAAATTAATAAGAACTTCTAGAGTTCATTAAAAGTATAGAATTGAAGCTAGTTATAGAACATACTGTAATTATAAGAAAACAATAAAAAAGAATATTCGAGTTGTTGGATAATTCAGTTGAAAAGTATATCCATAACTACCATAATTCAGTACATGTGGCATCACGCCAAGACTCACGTCTATCAAGCTTATAAATTTACCGAAAACAAAGCTCAATGAAACACGAATACACCTTTTACCATTCCCTTCCATCTTGACGTACGACTCCAATAATTCATGCGACTAGTGACGGCGACGCCAACTTTGCACTGAACAGGCGACGCCTCTCCTTCCCAACTGTATTTATTGCCGGTTCGTATTATAATTATAAATCCTATTAGGGAGACGACACTTCATTACGTTTCTGACATTATATATTGTGCTTCAATCCCATTGTGACTTAATTATCTACCATCCCACCACCAAGCCCCCTTCTCCTCTCTCATCCCTCTACGGCTTGCAGGCTCGCAGCAGCTGCAAAAAGAGATTCGCTTCTCTGGAGCAGATCAAATAATACGTAATTAATATATAACACCGCTTCGTTTAATTAATTAATTCCGCTTGAATTAATCGGGTTAGTCTACATAGATAACAGGGTTTGTTGCGTAATTAAATTACAGTTTTTATTTCACCTCCTTAATGAATATTAATAGATTTATGATAATGTGATAAAAAAAGATAATACAAACTTCATATTTCCAGCGGCTTAGATTATTTATACATGATATTTAGTTACATAAAATGTATATTTAAATAACTATTGTAGATGTTACTATGTTGCCAAGTCACAACTTTTTAAGGTGCAGTTTTTTAAATATTATTATATCGATAGAATGGCAATGGATGCATAGTTTCAGCTTGTAATTTGTGAGATATATGTGTTTTAATGCATGATGTAGAAGTTAAGAAACAAGTGTATATGCACAGTTAGAAGATGTGGTTCCTGAAGCATATGCTGGGGGTAGAAAAGTTGACTCCAAAGCAATAAAATTTAAGCGAACAAAAAGAGTGAGTCTGCAGGATGAAGCCACTAATGAAATTCCTAGATATAATAATAATAATAATAAGTTTATTTGTGTTAAGAAACAATATTTACACACGTCATATATGATAAAAGTATGTGAATTAGAGCAGAAGGGATTAGTGAAAAAGGTCTACTAAATGTGCGTAGATATAATGAAACCTAGGTGTAAAATTGTGAAAAAAAATGTATGAAAATTATATATTTCAGATATCGTTGATGTCTGAGGCATCTACTTCATTATACATTATATTATATAATAAAAATACTTAATACTTTGTCTGTATAACTGAATAGAATAAATACAGTTATACAGACAAAGTATTAAGTACTTTTATTAGATATATCAGAGTATAAAATCAGGAAACTGTTAAGCGTGTAGTAAATATACAATACCTAGGCGCAGGTTAAAGAGAAGGGAAAAGAGGTGAAAATTCTTGACATAGAGGGTTGTATTGAAAATAGTGCAAAAGTGAATTAGAGGTTTAATATATCTGTATAACAATAAACTAAGTAAAGGAAAAGATTAAATTAGTAAGAGATGGTATAAGTAAGGAGAGTGGGGGAGACAGTGGCGCTTTCAGGGGGGGGTAATTGGGTAATTACCCCCGCTAAGAATTATTCGTTCGATTATTTTTTAAATTCTTAAAAATTACTAATTTTTCAAACAAACAAATTAAGTGTTGGTGAATCTAGTCAGCGATCTATGACGGTGCATTTTTCCAAAACAGACAGGCCATGTACACAAATTAAAATTATTTGCACAAGCACCGTTATAGAAGTGATGACTTGCTTTGCACGGGGGGTTCCCTTTTCTAATTATACTCGGCATATATTGATACTATTCGTCTCTTTGGTATCGTTAATCATTACATTGTTTTACATTAAGAGAGCGCAAATCACATCTCTTAGTTCAATTTATAATATTTCTTGTCTTACTTGGTTTAAATGTAAAAGATTGAAACCGAAACTGTTTGCACGTCACATATAAATCGTAAATTTTTGGTGGTTACTGACTAATTAACAATTGTTTATAATTCAATCAATTATACATAAGGTAATTTTTGATTTTAGGAATAATATATACATTCTTTTAAATTAATTTATCTACTCCTATTGGGTTAAATATTTATTATTCATCTAGATTAGAACAAATAATGGTATATACCGTGTGTCCCGTTTGAAGACGCATCATAGGGAATTCCCATATAATCTTTTTAATTGCAGTTTGTATCTCTATTATTGAACGAAAATTATCAAAATAAAATTAAAATGATTCCTTCATCTACTAAAGTTATTTTAGAGGTTTTATTTTTGTTTCAACTTTGGTTTTAATCGAAATACAGCTTAAAAAGTGTGAACAAATATTCGGTAGTAAAGTCCTCAAAATGTTAGTTGCTATGAAAAGTCAGTGTTTGTCATCTAAATTGATTAAGCCACAGACAAGTAATTATTGTAATATTTGAATTAAATTATAATTCAATTCAAAATGAGTGCTTACACCATAAAAAAAAGTTCAGATCATCAAATTGAGTTTTGGCGGACATTCTTCGCGTGATATTTGCGAATTTAGTATAAATTTTAAAACCCGTCCAGTGCCGTTTCAATCAACAATTATTAGAATGAATCAGAAATTTGAGGGGAATGGTTGTGTAAACTGAACATATTGCTAGGAATAAAAGGAGAACATTTGAAGAAACTGTAAATGTGTTGACAAGGATAACAATAAATCCAACATTAAGTGGAAGAAAAGTAGCTTCAGAATGTGATGACAGCAAATCTACCATTCATCGAATTTCAAAAGCTAACGAACAAAATAATCGTCATTGGTCTCAAAAAATTCTTCATATTGCAACATCAAGAACTGAATATCCAAAAAATATATGTAATATATGAGCAGGAATTTTAAAAATAGAGTTGATGATCCTATTTTTATTGAAGGCAAATTAAAGTGTTTAGATTACTTACAAAATAAAATCACGGATCGAATTACCGTCATAGTTATAATGCGATATGATTTGACCAGGACGTATGCTCAGAAGATATGCAGCTCAAGTGAAAGATTATTTAAATTTCACATTTTCAAGCAAGTGGAACAGCAGTGGTGGTGGTACACAAAAAAGTAACAGAGCACAAGTATTTAAAAATAAGCATTTGTAAAATAATTGATAAAACTCCTTTTTAAAAGTAATGATTTATTTGTTATAATTTCTTCAAATAATCGTTTATGTTTATTCTTTACATAAACATTATTTTGAATAGTCTAATAATTGTAATTTAACTGAATACAGTTTTAAAATTTTGTACACAATAAATGAGAAATACTTAAAAGAGTCTTATTTTGTTTAGAACAATTGTACCTCCTCAGTTAACTCGTTTCAACAAGAATATTGAAGTTGTGCATTTGAACTTGCCATCTGTAATTTTAGATGTTATATTCTGACTTTTCAAAGCACTGAACTTTTCCTTTTGTAGTGTAAGCACTCATTTTGAATTTATTATTTTTTGTGGGTTATACAATTTAGATGGCAAACACTCACTTTTCACAGCAACTACTATTTTGAGAATTTTATTATCCGATATTTGTTCAAACTTTTTAAGCTATATTTCGACTAATACTAAAGATTAAGCAAAAAAAAACCTCCAAAATAACTTTAGTAGATGAAGGAATTATTATAATTTTATTCTGATTATTTTCGTTCAATAATAGAGATACAAACTGCAATTAAAAATTTTACATGGGAATTCCCTATGATGCGTCTTCAAATGGGATGCACAGTATAATGAAATAGTGTGAGTTATGAATCATAACTCACGCTATGAATTATAACTCACTGGTATCGATCAGGTTGTCATGTTTTTTTCTTTGAATCTATATTTTCAAGTTAGCTGAAAATTGACAAATGTCTTAGATAAAGTATAGTATTCAACAATGACAATAACTCACTTGGATGATTATAGCACTCGCTTAGCGGCTCGTGCTGCAAATTTCATCCGCGTGAGTTATTGCCTAAATTACCACTTGTTGAATAATATAATAAATAAAAATCGATAATCCACGTTGGATTCATTTGTTCAGAAAATTAAAAAACTGACGATTCTTCAACAAATAAAAATCAATCTATGTCAACAGTCAATTTAAACCATCCATCTACAACTGCATCGACGTTAACCGAATACAGAGGAGAATCTTCAGGATCTTCATTAGGTTGTTCCCAGCAAGAGAAAAAGGAGCAAACAATATGTACATCTAGCAACGTTGAAATTTACATTGATAAAGTTAAATCTAGTAATGTTAATGTTGATGAAATTTAGAAACTTCGAATTTTAAATTGTTAATTGAAACAAAATAATACTTTTGTGTCACCATATTCTGTACATAAAAAGAGGGGGAAAGGATGTTAAATATTAATTGTCTGAAAAACATTTTACACAATTTAATTGGTTAATGTTTTCTAATCATTTAAACGGAATCTGTTGCAAATGTTGCTTTTTTACAAAATTTGGTGGGTGCACCAACAAGTAGTATTGCAAAAATTAGTATCTCAGCCAGTATCTCAATATTCAAAATTATCAGGTAAATATGTTGTTTCTATAAGTCATAAAAATACTAAGTATAACCATAAAAATTCAATTGTTTATGCGGAACATTTTATAAAATCATTCAATACCCCATCACGAGATATAAGAAATAAATTAAATATGGAAAGACTTTGACAAATTGAAGAAAATAGAAATAGATTAAAACTAATAATCAAAAGTATATTTTTTGGGGGGGAACCTTACGAGATCATCGTGACGCTGGTTCTCTCTTAAATACAGAATCTATTACAAAAAAGGACAATTTTCATGATAATGATAATTATAATGGTGTTACTCATGACCCTATACTTGAATTGGAACAGATGTTTCGTTATGATGGAAGAATTGAAGGATGCTGTATTGCAGTCATCCTTATCCAACGTTTTAAGAGCACCATGTTTAAACCATGTTTTAAATTTGTCCATATCAAAATGTATGCAAATACAGGCTGCTCGCAATGCAATTGGACCATTAAAGAAGTCATTTAATTTTTAATGCCTCGACCAAAAGATATCATGTGATAAACTCGATTTTTAAACATTGTGGAGTTGTTGGAATTAATCTCACAATGGGATGATAATCTTCTAATAAAGCTAAATTGCTAATAAATTCGATTTGTACCCCCAATTTTCACAGTTATGCTCCGATAATTTTAGAAATACGACGAAATACGAAAACTTTGAGTAAATGGATAAATCTTACGCTAATAACTTGTACCTTTATCCAATAAGAAGAAAAATACCGCCACGTCGTTTAAACAATTTATAATTTTGCAGTAAAAATTTTAAACGAATTACAAATTAAAATGACGAAACCTCGAATTACCAAATACCAGAGAAATATACCAATCGTGGATCAACCTATTATAGAGGATTATTTTTATTTATCTTTTCCCCTTTTATCCATTGCGGGTGTTGGACTTATTCTCTACAATATGTCTCAGTTATTTTCTTTTACACTTTTTGCCACTGTTGCCTATCTTACGCCATTTGTCTTATTTCTTTCCTTTTGATTCCTCTGCTTTTTGCTGCTTGATGTAGTTGCTCGTTCCAACCCTTCCTTGGCCTTCATGATTCATTTTTAATCTAGTATCTTCTAATCTGTATATATGACCCAACCATCCTAATTGTCTCTCTTTTATTGGTTTAGAATTGAGCTGTTGAGATGTTTTCCTACTTCTATATTTCGTATTTTGTCTCTTCTTGTAATTCCCTCTATCTTTCTTAGGTTTCACATTTCCATTGCATTGGATTTGCTGTTTTTACTCTCTGTGGTTACTCACGATTCACTACTATATAGCAGTGAATGTCTTACAATTCTTTTATATTCTTCTGCTTTTATTGTTCGTGTAACCTCTTTTTCTCTAAGGATGTTTTCTCGATTGTGTTGTAGATCACTCCTGCTTTGCATAATTTTCATATTGTTTTGAATCTATCTTCCATTTATCCTCTATTGTTGATCCCAGGTATTTGAACTGCTTAACCTGCTCTATCTGTTTTCCGTTTAACTCTATTTTGTAATTGCTCCCTTTGGATGATATTATCATTGTTTTGGTTTTGTTTATATTTATCTTTTCTAGCTCCTCTTTGTATATTTGCAGGTTTTTCTTCGGAATCTGCTATTAGTGTTATGTGGTTGGCAAGCATTAATATTTGCATTTTGAATAGTTCCATTATAATTTTATACCCTATCTTTGTGTTCTCGGCTCTTTGTTTGCCATTTCTTATTATTATTATTATTGATGATGTCATCTATATCTGGAGATTTTCCTAGTTTTATTTTCTTGATTGCTGTTTCCAGTTCTTCGATTGTTATTTTGTTGTTTTCTCCATTTGTTTCACCTTCTTCATCTCCACTATGGTCTGTTTCGGTTATTTCGTTAAAGTATTCTTTCCATCTCCCTAATATCTTCGTTATTTCTGTTTTATATATTTCCGTTTTTGTATTTTATACTAGGTTGGCTTAGTGTCCTTTTATTCCTAATTTGTTTAATTGTGCTGTAAAACATCTTTTGGTTTTCTGTGAACATTTCTCTCAGTTTCCGCTATTTTATTTGCTATTTTATATCTTCTAAAATCTTGTTCTTTCCTTGTCTTTATGTAAGTTTACCAATTCTCTTTTTTTTGTTTTTACAAATTATTTTACCTCTTCTGACCACCACCTGTTTCTCTTCCTCTGTTTGTTTGATATGGTGATTGTTCCAGAGCTTTCTTGAGCTACTTCAGTTATGATTCTTTAAATTTCTATTTCTTTCTGTTTGTCCTTTTCTCTATTTTTGATTAGTATTTATTCCTAGTTTCTTTCTTTTCAAATTTTGGCTCTTTGTGTTTTTGTTTATTATTGTTCTGCTCCTGTTTTAATTTCTATTTTTACTAAGTAGTGGTCGCTCCCTATTTCAGTTTGTCTTGTTACTTTAACATCTTTCACCTTTTTCCATTCTTCTGCGTCTATTAAGGAGTAGTCCATTATTTCTATCAACTTCTCTAGTGTAATTGTGCATAGTTTTGTGTTTGAATTTTGTGTTTGCCACAATAAGCTTGTTTGCTATAAATAACTCTATAATTCTTTTTCCATTTTCGTTTCTGTTTTCATCTCCATACTTTCCCCTGTATCTTTTTTTGCCTTAATAAAAATGTATTAAAATCCTTATATTGTAGAAAATTAACTAATAATTAGAAAAAACACGAAAACATTTCGTAAATCTGTCATACCATAATCACTTACAAACTATTTAACATATATTTAATCATTTTTAGTTTATTTAAGATTTAGTTTAATTAATCTACAGGGCGAGTTTTTTTCTATGTTCTCTATGGGGATCTCGGAAATCTAATAATAATTACAATATTGCTATTATTATAAATAACTGCAATTGTTTTACTTTCACCTTTTTCATGGCTACCAATTTTTTATTTATGATAAAATTTAAAATGACTATAACTCACTTATTTTTAGAAATAACTATGTCGTATGCCATATTGGATTAAAGAGAAAAAAATTACCTTTTGAATGAGGTGAGGTCACAGCCAACTATGGTTTCCATTTAAAAAATGTAAGTTATCTCGAAAAATAATGGCGATAAAAAATTTCTGATTATTTCTTATTAATCTTCATTAAATTATCTAAAACTTTGTCTTTTACAGTTTTTTTCTATCTATTATAATAACCGAGATATATTGATTTGAAAAAATTGACACTTTTTACTTTTTTCAAAATATCTAGTTACCCTTGACTTTTTAAAAACTTTGAAAGTGGAATTTTATTCGTGTCGTAAATCTACAAAGAAGTGTAGATTTACGACACGAATAAAATTCCACTTTCAAAGTTTTTAAAAAGTCAAGGGTAACTAGATATTTATATTTATATATTTAACAGTTTCTCTATCTCTTATAGTTTCCGAGATCCCCATAGAGAACATCGAAAACAACTCACACCATTCAATGTCTGTCTAGGTATTAGCCAGAAAAGAAGTTGTTTCAATAAGTGATTTGCTTTGTAGTCTTAATAAGACTCATTGTTGTATATTTACGAAATGTTTTAGAATTTAGATTAAGATCTCCCACGATGTTATTGTATTTAACATTTTTCTTGTGCCATTTTCTCGCTGTGCCATTTTCTCGCTGTTGTTTTTTTAGTTGCTTTCTTATTCGTACTTCTTTCCATTAATCGTTATCTTTCGGCATCCTATTCTTACTCTCTTTCCTTTTGATTTTTCTTTTCTAGCTATTTCTCTTTATTTTGTACAAATTTTTCTTCATTATTTATGTATATCTTGGACCCTCTTAGATTTCCTTATTTACTTTTTTATTGACTTTTGCATGTGCGTGGTTCGCTGCTTTAGGTTTCTATGAACTGAACAGAGGATAATTATCGAATTAATATATATTTACCTTTCCCGAATAATATTATTACAGATCTGCAATACAGATTTAATAAAGACACGATGAATGTTTTATTGACAACAATCTGGCAAAGATTTGGATATCACTTTAAAATCGATTTTTTAATAAATTTAATAAGAAAAATCTATTTCAGATTTTACAGAATATTTTATTTTATGTTTTTATATGTCCTATATTGTTTTCGTGTGTGGTATTATTTAGTTTTTATTTAAAAATAATAGAATTATATTTTATTATTATATAAATTATATTTTTTGATGTTGATTACTTTATATTTATGGAAAAATATTTAAGTTTTTTTTTTTAATTACCCCCCCTAAGCCAGTTGGCTGGAAACGCCCTTGGGGGGAGATGTCTGTATGATGGATGAAAGGTATGGGAAATGTATATTATCTGTGAGTAAAAAATATATTGGAGACATTTGTCCAAGGAGTGTGCCGGAAAATGGAGCACAAGTCAGTAATTAAATAGATGAGAAAAATGAGAGTTGTGATTAAAATTTTCGCTAAGTTGGAATGAAAGATCAAAAAGGCGGTACAAAATAATTTATAGTGTTGTTATGCCAATAAAGTTTTTTTTTTTAATCCTATTTAATTAATTCACAAGCAATGGTTAGAACTTTTACTTCGTCTGAATCTAATTTGTTTATTTTTTTTTCATAAATGCTACAATTCATTTCCAGACGTAAATTTAAATCACATAAAATATTCCTGTTAAATTAATTTTAAGGTAAATTTCAGGACATTCATTGAAGTAAATATTAATTATTACTTTGAAATAAAAATAAAAATATATTCACCATACATTATAACGAAAACTCTTGTAGATTATAAATAAAAAATAAATTACGATTAAGAATACTACTTTCAGTTGACATTTCCTTCCTAACAAATTGACCCTTTACGGGACACCAATTGAATCTATTTTGAATCAAGGGTTGTCCCGCTATCAAATATTTATCGACGAATTGATGTCGGTATATATAATCGGTACTGTGAAAGATAAGTTTCTCGTTCCTGTGCCAGGGTGGACTAAGCAAGAAGTTTCCCGTCCAGGAGGTAATTTCCTTTAATTATTAAACTGGATAACTGCGGTGTAGTCCTCTTAAGGATGTCGCGAATTATTTAGCGGCTAGTTCAAGTTAAACGTCCTCGTCTATCAATTAATTAGGTCCACCAGGAATTCATCTTTCTATAAATTTCTTGTACCAAGTTATAACAAGTTACGGCAAAGTTTCTCGTATGCAATTATTCAGTAAAACGCAGTGGGTTATGAAATATTAATGTTAAAATCCATACTGGACTAATATTTACGGATTTGCAAATGAAATTTATTAGCAGTTTTACATTCTTGATCCAGTTACAATATCTAGAAGGATTAAAAAACGTGATTAAATAAGAAAAGATTGCCATACGTAAAAGATATTAAAAATATCGTTCTTAGAAAATTCGAAATATATGAGTACACTTTTATTTAAAATAAATATAAATATACTTTAAAAAAAGAAAATATATAATAAACGTATAAGTTAAACAATAAGCGTATATATTTGTTGGGATTAAATAAAATAATAAATTCCTTTGATCCCTTATAAGATTATCTACAATAAATATGAAATCATTCTATACACAGTATTATATATTATTTTATAATAATTGAATATTTAGGCAGAGCCTAACACATACATTCATTTTTTTAATTATTATCCTACTACTTTTATTTGTATGTACTTTGTTAACAAATGGCAATTATTATATAATGAATAATGAGGTAATTTGAAATATTGCAAGTTAAATTTTCAATATCCATCATTAGCGTATTCATCCGTGATTAATTGGAACCCTTGACGTTTTCTCTCGGTCTATTCATCCTCGAATGAAACCCAATTTTCTATTCGTGTCGTGGCTGAAATATGCACGTCTTAATTCCAACAACGTTTATTAATTAACCACGGTGTGAATTAGAATGGAAAAGACAGATGACACCGGCGGGCGTCACATTTAATTGCTATTTGGCAAGAAGCTGTTATAGTAAATAAAATAAAAAATTCTACACCCACTCAATGGAGAAACGCGGCAAGAAAAATGCGTCGTCTATAAATATATACTAGAGGATTCGATTGTGTCTGCTTGGTCAGTACTATTATTAGCCGCTAGTAATGGGCTGAATTGGGCTTTTATCATTAGGTGATGTAGATAATTCCACATTTCTGAGCGGTTTTGCTTCCTATCGATAGAATTTTATTTTCGACAAACCCCTACATTCCTCGAGGATTGGTAATCGAAAGTGGTGGGGTGGTCCTCAAGGGGCCACTCAATATATATACCGGAAATGAATGTAAATGGGTCCTTGTGTAGTTATTAGGTGGGAATTACTGATTATAGCACGGCTGTAAAATTCCGTGGGAATATAGTTTATCTTAAAAATAGAAGGATAACATTATTTCCTAAGAAGCAAAAGTTTTTGGGTATACCCCTATATACCAATAAAACCAGAAACCATTAAACGTAAGTGATGAACTGTGATAAACATAATAAGAAGCTAAGAATATATACAGGGTGATTCATTAAGGGTGGCCACCGGCCTTATCTAGGAAACCGTATTTCCTAGAATTTGGGGGAAAAAATTCTTATCACATAATGAGCCAAAAGAAAATGCGTAAAAACATTTTTAAATGCTTAGCTTTCCGCTAGGTGGCGCATTTTATCATTTACATAATTAATTTGCGTTTTTTACAAAATATTACCGCATTAAGGCTATTGAAAATTATCAAAATTAGAAACTACTGTACTTGGTTTACAATTTTTGCTTAAGTCATTTTTTCTATCACCTACAGTTAAGTGGTGGGGGAAGTATACTTTTGTTTACAGAAAATGGTCTGTAACTTCCGTACGCCTTAACCGATTTTCACAAGCTTAGGCTCAATGGAAAGAGTATTAGAAGTTGATTACAAAAATAAATAATATTAACACATTTAATCTATGCGCTGGCAACTAGAGAGCGTTATGTAACACTTAACCCTATTTATGTATTTTTCTCAGAAATATCAAATGGAATGATATAACTCGAAGCAGCTTACAAAAAAGAAAATGAAATTACATATTGTTTCGTCAAAACCGCAAACTGATATCTCTTGTCATTCCAAATATATTTAGATTTTTTAAATTTTCGTTGTTGTTTTTCGTTGTTTTCGAAGTGTTGGTTCACCCTGTAAGGTGTAAATAAAAATATATGGCTAAAGTTACTTTTAGAAAAAATGTCATGTAAAAACAAATGACAACAATATTTATTAGCATAATTAATGAAAAATAATAAAACTTATTACCCATAACAGAAATTTACAAAACGCTGAAATTTCTAAAAGCACCCATTATCTAGTTATTTTAGAAACTCAAAATGTTTCCCCTTATTTGCTGTACCTACACAAATACGATGAGAGGAAAATATGGGGAAGACGTATTAAACGATAATGGGAGAAGAATGTTAGATTATTGTAGGATGAACAATTTAGTAATAACGAATACACTATTCAAACACAAGGAGATTCACAAATACACCAGAGAAGTAGTAAATAGGAACCAAAAATCTATAATACATTATGTAGTGACAGAACAAAGAAGAAAGAGCAAAATAATAGATACAAGAGTAAAGAGAAGTTTCGAAATAGGAAGTGATCACTACCTAGTAGTAACTACAATTAAGAAAGACTGTCAAGATAAAGAAAAAGAAAAGCCGCTACCAATCTACAACAATAAACTACAACAGGATAAGATCATATAAACTAAGGGATCAAGAAACAGCAATACGATATAAGGAGATAGTAGAGGACAAGCTAGCAGTGGTAAATGGAAGCGACCATGTAGATGAAATATGGAATAATCTAAAAAGAAGTATGCTTGAGGCGGCACAAGAGACTTGTGGGGTTAAGAAGAGTACAAACAAGAAACAACAGACATCTTGGTGGTCAGAGCACATACACGAATAGATAAAAGAAAAGAAAGAGGCATGGCAAAGGTACTTAAAAGGCAAAAACAATAATAACTACGAAAGATACAAAGAAAAGAGGAAAATAGTAAAAGACGAGGTCAGAATAGCAAAGACCAGGGATTGGGAAAAGTTCGGTGAGACAATAGAGAAGAACGCAAAAGAAAACCAAAAGTTATTCTACAAAATTATAAAAGGATGCAGGAAAGAAAAAGGGCAAGAGGCGAGATACATACAAGATAAACACGGAAGAATTCTGAAGGATAAGGAAGAAATAATAGAAAGATGGAAAGAATATTTTGAAGACTTACTAGATACAAATAACGACAATGAACAAGAGACGCAAAACAGCGATAAGAGTAACACAGAAACAGTAACGGAGAGTATCAACGAAAATGAAGTTCTGGAAATAATAAGGGAACTGAAAACAGGAAAAGCATGAGGACACGACCAGATAACAGCAGAAATTATTAAACAATTGGGACCTATTGGTAAAGAGAAACTAGTAATATTACTGAACAAAATATACGAGACAAACAACATACCAAAAGATTGGCAAACAGCTCTAATTGTACCAATATACAAGAACGGCGACAAGACGAAATGCACCAACTATAGAGGTATAACACTGATAAGCATAGGAATGAAAATATTAGAAAAAACAATCAACAAGAGGATAAGAGCAAAAATAGAGCACACACTAGAAGAATCATAATGCGGTTTTAGAAAAGGAAGATCCACACAAGACAACATCTTTACTATAAAACAAGTCGCAGAAAAAAGAATCGAAAATAATAAAAACACATATCTAGGATTTATAGACCTAGAAAAAGCATTTGACAGGATAACAAGAAATAATCTGTGGAGAATACTTGACAAAAGAGGTATAGAAAACAAGACAGTCAAATTAATACAGAACATATACAACAACAGTAATGCGGTAATATACAAGGGGCAAATATCAAGAACATTCAAGACAAAAAATGGACTAAGACAAAGAGGAGGACTAAGCCCAACACTATTTAACATATATAGGGTCCGCCAATAAGGGCGCGTGAACTTTAAAATTGAATAAAACAAGTTGTGTGTGAGGTAGAAACGAAATTTATTTTTCATTCGAAAGGGTATTCGACCCCATTAAGTAAGGAAGATAACATCGTTCAAATGACCACCGCGGCTCCGTTTAATAGTCCGGATCCGGGAGGTCCAATTTTCGATGACTCTGGAGCACATATCGGCCTCAATTTGAGCGATGGCGTTGCGTATGTTGACTTTGAGGTCATCGGTGTTTAGAGGCTTGTTGGCGTAGACCAGCGACTTGAGATAGCACCAGAGAAAAAAGTCTAAAGGCGTTAAATCGCACGATCTCGGTGGCCAGTTGATATCGCCTCCGCGCGAGATGACCATGTCCGGAAATCGCTCGTGCAGAATGTCCATTGTGGCATGGGCTGTGTGGCACGTGGCGCCGTCCTGCTGGAACCACATGTCGTCCGTGTCCATATCATCCAGTTTAGGCCAAAAGAAGTTGGTTATCATCGACCTGTAGCGCTCCCCATTGACGGTTATGGCCGCCCCAGCTTCGTTCTCCAAAAAGTACGGACCGATGATGCCGCTGGCCCAAAATCCACACCAAACAGTGACTTTCTGGTTGTTTACTGAACCAGTCGACTCGAATTTGCCCACCAATCGACGGATAGTCGACTCTACAGTCCGATCATCGCGACCGTAAAATGGGCGAAGTGCGCGGAACGTTGCTCGAACTGATGACCCATTTTCGTAAAACAATTTAATAATTTGCACGTGCTGCTCGACACTCAAACTTTCCATGGTGATTTGGGGTTATATACTGAACAAATGACAGCAACTTTGACAGCTCTACCTCGAACAACATGGCCGCACCCTTCCGGCAAACTTCGCGCGTCCCTATTGGCGGACCCTTTATATGGATGAAATAATGAAGAGTATGAAAGCAGAAATCATAAAAACAAATGTAGGATACAAGAATATGCAAGTGGTCAAAATATCAGAAGGAGCATACGCGGACGATATACTAGTGATAACAGAAAATGAAAGAAATTTGCAGCACAACCTGAACGTATGGAATAAACATCTAAAGAAATATGACATGAAAATGAACTACAACAAAACAAAGGTAATGATAGTAGGAAAACGGAAGGAACACATAAATATAAGGATAGAACAATATTTGATAGAACAAGTGGAGCAATTTAAATACCTAGGAGTAGAAATCACAGAAGATGGAAAAATGGAGGGCGAATTAAGCAACAGAATAAACAACACAATAAAAATGTACTATGCAATGAATAACATACTTAATAACAAAAAAGAGATAAGTAGAAAGACAAAAATGAGTATATATAAAACAATTTACAGACCTATTCTAACATATGGAAGTGAGACGTGGAAGCTAACAAAGAGAGATAACAGTAGATTACAGGCAATAGATAAAGACATAAGAGAAGAACTGGAAATTGAATCATTAGATAAGTTTATAGAAAGGAAACAACTCAGCTGGTGGGGACACCTAATCAGGATGGAAAGCACAAATCAAACAAAACAAATTTGGAAAGCAAGAACAGGAAACAAAAGAGGAAGAGGAAGACCAAGAGAAAACTGGGACAACAAAATAGAAGAAATAATAAACAATAGAGGAAAGACAGTTAAACAAGTGAAGGAACTGGCGAAGAAAAGAAGAGAGTGGAAGGAGTTTGCAAATAAATAAAATAAAAGCATTGTAACAAAGTAATGTAAAATTCATATCTTTATCTTTATCTTTATTTTTATCTTTATTTAAGCTTTATCAAAACATGGTTACAATATAGATATTTAGAAAATTCATGGAAAAAAACATACAAATAATTTTAACACCATGCTGACGGGCGGAGTTCACGCTTGTAGGTGTTCTTCCACTCAAACCCAAATCCTTCACCGAAAGGTAAATGGCATTTTTGATAATATATATATATTTTCAAATAAATGGATTGGAAGGGGAAGTATTTTTCCATCAGGTCACCAGATCTTACGGTTTTAGATTTCTTTTTATGGGGTAGATTTAAAGATTTGGTTTTTAAAACACGTCCAACTACACGTGAGGATATGAAAGAAAGGATTCGGCAAGCAGTAAGAGGTATTTCTGGTGCTGAAATTGAGGCCAGTATCAATTCCACTATAGAAAGACTGAATTTGTGCATAGCAAATGATGGGAAACATTTTGAGTACCTAAAATAACTAAGAAATAGGTGCAGTTATCAATTTTAGTTTTTTGTATTTTTTTTTCAATAATATTTGATATTAACTTGATATTTTTTTGAAATGTAACTGTAGCAGTATGTTCTCACTTACAACTTACAGGGTGAACCAATACTTCAAAAACAACGAAAAACAACAACGAAAATTTAAAAAATGTAAATATCTTTGGAATGACAAGAGATATCAGTTTGCGGTTTTGACGAAACAATATGTAATTTCATTTTCTTTTTTGTAAGCTGCTTCGAGTTATATCATTCCATTTGATATTTCTGAGAAAAATACATAAATAGGGTTAAGTGTTACATAACTCCCTCTAGTTGCCAGCGCATAGATTAAATGTGTTAATGTTATTTATTTTTGTAATCAACTTCTAATACTCTTTCCATTGAGCCTAAGCTTGTGAAAATCGGTTAAGATGTACGGAAGTTAACTTCTAATACTCTTTCCATTGAGCCTAAGCTTGTGAAAATCATTTTCTGTAAACAAAAGTATACTTCCCCCACCACTTAACTGTAGGTGATAGAAAAAAATGACTTAAGCAAAAATTGTAAACCAAGTACAGTAGTTTCTAATTTTGATAATTTTCAATAGCCTTAATGCGGTAATATTTTGTAAAAATCGCAAATTAATTATGCAAATGATAAAATGCGCCACCTAGCGGAAAGCTACGCATTTAAAAATATTTTAACGCATCTTCTTTTGGCCGATTATGTCATTAGAATTTTTTTTTCCCAAATTCTAGGATATACGGTTTCCGAGATACGGCCAGTGACCACCCTTAATGAATCACCCTGTATATATAAACACGAAGGAAATCATTTTATATCTTTTAATAATAATAAACTTAATTTTCTATAAATAATAATGTTTTAATATTTATATTATTGGACCTTTGTTAATAGCGGTTATTTAATCAAAGATTATAATTATTAACTTTTGTGTTTTATTATAAGGGTTTAATATTTAATATTTATACATCACAGGACCGCTAAATTGTAGATAAATATTTTAATTAATTTATATTTAAGCTAGAAACAATTACTTTTTTTGCTGGAATTACGAATTGAAATAATTTAATTATATATTCTTTAAGCTCTCGTTAACTATTAATTCCGTTACATTACAATGAATAATATATTGCTTGCTCATTAATAATTAAAATATGGAAGTAGCTTCTTAAATGCCGCTAACTTTAAAAAATGGCTTTAATTTAATCCCTTAGACTTTTCACCGATTAAAAGATTTGTATTCATTAACTCATTTTATATTATTTTATAAATTAATATAATTAATGATATAAATAAATAATTAGTGCAATTATTAAGAGATGGAAAAATCAACAATCCTTTTTAATCCTATGTAAAACTTCCGTTACTCCTAAAAGGATGTTTAATCAATTTTTTTATTCTTTACCTCGTTGCATGTTATTGCAACTGGATGAAAATAAATAATCACGCTGAAACAGTCCCGTTCGTTCCTTTCAACTTCAACCACATCCGGTGAATAATGCCCTTAATTATGTATGTCAATCTTAAAATACATACATAATGTATCAACCATAATAGAGCCATTATTATTGTGCACACAATAACTTAATTCAGCCATGGTCTGTCTCACAAATTGATCGATTTCGTTGTAATTACATTATAATTTACTGAGCCTCTTGTACCGCATACATACAGAATTACTCGTAACTATATATGCATATATAGTGTGTTTATATTAATAGGCAGTGTATTTCGTTTGATGTAGATAATTACTGTATTCACGCGTTATCATGAAATTGAATCAGAAAATGAAAAATTTTAAATAAACACATTAAAAGCACATATTTGAAACCATAATAATTATCACTGAAATTGCCACAGTCAATATTTTGTATACACTAATACTAAAAGTTTATTGAGAATCGGGATGCATGTTAGATTTATTACAATTTTAATGATATATTTGAACTGGTTATATTATATTACTTTTTAAATAATTCAACCTTATCTGTTATAGATAGATAAGTCATAAATGTTTAAGGTATAATATACAGAATATTAATTTAATAAAGTTAGATTTATACATATTTAAGGATTTGAGATAAATTGAACAAGGCCAATTTAGATTAATTTATATGATAAAAATCATATTAGATATAAATACGAACAAAGAAAATTCTAGATATTTTATAATATCTATGGGAAATACGTGAAGTGAAACACATTGTATATAGAGAGCGCAGTTATTATATGTTAAAATCTAAAGTTAAATTCTAATTAGAGAACATAATGGGACCTTTATGCATAGTCGGACGAAGTCGAGCATTGTTCACGTCGAGCACGTTCATACCAATGTACGAATGTCGATTACATTAACGTGTAATGATATCTATTTGTTTCTGGTTTTGCATTGCAAATTGGTACGGCGTTTATATTTATGAAGGTCCCCATTCCAATAAATATCATATTACAATGGCATTTTCTAATTAGTGAGCTTATAAATTGGAAAACCAATGGAGTGCCTTTTTATTTTGATTCCACAACATTGTGCACTATCCACAGAATAATAAACATTATGTATTATAACGTATTTTTAAATTATTATTTAATTTAAAATATATATTGCCATCAATAAAGGCAACATTTTTTAAATCCAGACAATAAATAAACTAATAACTAATAAATAATTAAATAGTTAATTTTCTACACAAACTAAAGGATTTTAATACATTTTATTAAATAAATATAAAACAAAAATTAAGATTCTTTATGCAAAATATATAGTTGGTTACATATCCATTACATATTCGTTAACAGTTCAAATAATAGAAAATATTTTATGTAAAATTATAAAATTCTACATTTTAAAAATATTATATTATATTATTTATTATTAATCTGTTATAAAACTGTAACTTATGTTTAAACATATATAATCATTCTATATGTATACTAAAAATACGGAAAATCGATTCTTGTGATATTTACTACTATTGAAATCGTAGCGATGTAAACTCATAACACGGAAAATATTCATGTAAAGTTACGAATAAAATTGGCGAAGGAGAAACCTAGGTAAGCAAGATAAATCTTAAAGTACAAAAATGAAGCTATTGCTTTAAAATGCATACTTGAGAAGCACTAAATTAATATAATAGACTACAATATTCAAATACTGGGACATATAATCATCGCCCACGATTAGTAAAATTAATTATTAATTCAAATATTCGACAATTCCAACGGAATTGGTTTATAATTACAAATACGCAATGATATAGTTCGTGCAAGATCAGTGCAAGTCAGTGCTCTGTAGTAATAAATATAACTTGAAAACAAGTTAACAGTAAAAAAAAGTGCAAATCAAACATCAAAACAATTCTAGATTGTTAATAAATTAAATTTAAAACCGGGGACAATTAAAATAAATAAAAATATATTTCGAGCACGAGATATACAGCATTACATTAACAAAAACTAAACAAAAACTAAACATTTATAATTTTCAACTATAAATAATGATACTAATATAGCTTTTAAATGTATAATTAAAAAATACAAATTTCGCTATCTTGATTAGAATTAAAAACACTTGGAACAAATCAAGTGTTTTTAATTCTAATCAAGTTAGTTAAAAAATGTTTCACCACGGGTTAAATCAGCAATTAGTTAAATATACACATTTCACTTATTTGTAATATAATAATAAATAAATCCAATTAAAATAAAAGCGCGTTTTAACAAATGTAAACCAAAACCGCACATCAAAAGTTTATGGACTGTGAATGTATTTTTATGAAATTTCCATGGCCTACGTAATTAAGTGTCCTCTATTTAATTAGAATATTTTCAAGATTATACGACTTCCGGTTATACTGGAAGTCAACACCAACTTCCTTATTTCAAATGGAATACTATATTTTTTAATAAGTATTTAGATTCTACATAAAGTTCTGTGAAAAAAATTATTAAGTAACATAACGTTCAAATTTAAGCGTTTGCGAGATGAGATAATTGATATTTTTAAAAATGTTGTTCTTTTTCAAAGTTTACTTTAAAAATACATATCTCCGACGAAAATAAAATTGAAATGCTAAGGTATTATAGAATTTTACACAAGAGTAGAATTCGCACTTCTCGGAAGCTTGTAATTTATGTTGTTGAAAGCGTACATTTTCCTTGTATCTCGAAGCAGATCTTTTACTGTTTGGTGCCAAAAATTTCTGTTTTTGTAACAAAATAAAGTGCTGGTGCAGTTAATAAATTATGAGATTTGAAATGTCCACGGAGTGACTTTAAGTAAGGTAGTTTATAAACAGATAAAAATATGTATTTAAAATAGTTGAATTGGCAGTTTGCAAGCGGATAAACAGGGAGGAAACAAGTTTGCAAGTGGACAAATTTTTATTTATCTTCACCATGACAACGGTCCTTAAATTTACAATTTCGTGAAAGTAAACTCTAACTTCACGCAGTTGCAAAGGTTAAACATGGCCATCCGACCAGTGTATCGGCCGACGATCATCATGAAGAGGACGAAGAAGTTCATCAGGCACCAGTCTGATAAATATGGTAAACTCAAGCGTAACTGGCGTAAACCCAAGGGTATTGACTACAGAGTGCGCAGGCGCTTCAAGGGACAGTATATGATGCCCAACATAGGTTATGGTTCTGCTGCCAAGACACGTCACATATTTCCCACCGGCTTCAGGAAGGTTTTAGTACACAATGTCAAAGAACTGGAAGTTCTAATGATGCAAAACCGTAAATTCTGCGGATAGATCGCTCACGGAGTCTCGTCGAGAGGGCGCAGCAACTTTCCATCCATTTGACGAACGGACACGCACGTGTCCGTAGAACGAATAAGTTGTAATAAACGTTAGTCGAATCGTGATAGTGCGAATAATCTTGAATCAAACTCGTTTCGGGAGTGAATCATCCATCGATATCAAACGTGCAGTGATAAATAGTATCCCCAAGAACACTACTAAAACGAAAAATTCGATCTGGAAACAGTTTGAAGATTTTTGTGGTGAAAAATAGTATAACCCAGACGCGTCGAGGCCATTCAAAAAAAAATGCTGATATTTTAGAAGACTGGGCATTCAATATGAAAAGAGTAAATGGTAAGGATTATAAAGAATATGTAGTAAAAACAATGTGGAACACAACAGCAAAAATGATACTTCAAAGAATTCAATATTTCATTTGATCCTTTTTCGGATTTAATATTTCAAAGCGCACGGGAGGCGAAAAATGCCAAACGAAAGCAATTACAAAAATACTGTGAAAAGAAAAAACAAAGTTCATCACCATTAACAAAAGAAGAAATTTGGGAAATGATGAGAATATTGGATGAAGAGACACCGGATGGTCTCCAAAAGAAATTTTTTCATGTATCATCAATTGAGTTGGCGTAGAGAGGTGGAGAAGGTGTTAAGTGTCAAACATACTATTTCCAAAATTAGATATATAACAATGGACGATTGACTGAAAAGATAGAATATAATCCAATATTTTCAAAAACAGCTCAGGGAGGTGAAAAAAACGTACCCATAGTAAGTGGCTTACAGAAAATTCGAATGAGCCTGATGTTTGTCTCGTAAGTAAGGAAACTGTTGAATAAACGCAATGAAAATGTAAAAACAGATCGTATGTTTTTGACACCTAATCCATTCTGGAACAATACTAATGGAAAAGGTTGGTACAAGAATACACCAATAGGAATTAACGAGATTTACAAATAGACCAGATCATCTGCTGAGAAAATTGGGCGCTGTGGTTTTTTCCATCCCAATTCATTCTCGAAATTTATATCGATTCAATGACTCGTGCAAAATAAAATTTATTCGGGCAAATTCTAACCTCTCGTGGTATTACCCCCGATAAATTTATCGTTCCACCCCAATGAATTATGCCATAACGAATTTTTGCAACATTAAATGGTACACCGTTAGTGCGACAATCGGATCCACAACTTCGGATAAAATTCTTAGGCAATAACAACTACTACTTAATTGTTTTAACAATCCTGCAACCTGATCTTTCCAAGTTAATCTTTCGTCCAGAATTAAACCAAGAAATCTACCAGAGTTCTTGAATCGTATGATACATCGTTATTCAAACTCATTTCTTGTAAATTAGAGTTCTGTCTTTGGGTTTGAAATAAAATATATGTGGTCTTATTTTGGTTTAATACTAGTTTATTATTAATGCAACATTTGTTACCTTTTCTATGGTGCCTGACAATTCTTGCTATAATTGATCTTCTGTTTCAGCAGTAATCAGCAGGTTTGTGTCATCCGCATACTCAGTTAAATAATGTTTTTTTATTAAGAGGTAGTTTGAAAATATCGTTTACGAAAATAATAAATAGTTGCGGTCCTAAGACACTTCCTTGTATTACCCCTATGTTGGTCGTTAGCGTATCTGATTTTATAATATTACCACCTGCAGCTACCTCAACAATTTGTTGCCGGTTCTGCAAATAAGAGCGTAACCACTGGTTTGCCATCCATCTAATGCCGTAACTATTAAGTTTTTCAAGTAAAATATCATGGTCAAGACAGTCAAAGGCACACGAAAAGTCGAGGTCTGAAAGCCCTGAATGAATAACCCTAGGTTCAGAAATTAAACTGAAATTATTTGCAGCATTGACCAAACAACTAGTTATTCTAGTAGGCTCATTGAACATAAGTTTTATAGCATTCATAACCATTATTTAAAGCGATGAAAATTTCTTGATCGTGTGTACAAAATCATTACTATTAAATTGAAATAAAACAACACATTCATTGTTGAACACTGCAACATGTGTGGCGAAACATGTTGCAGTGTTCAACAATTGATGTGAAACCCTCCCAACAATTTTTTTTTTATTTCAATTTGTTATGGAGTTTCATCATGTATCCGCCTCGTCAATTCAATACATTACTGAGTTCACTTTGAAGTTACACTTCACGGCCGCACATTCCAAAGTTTCTTCTTCTGCCATTGCATTTATGAATTTAGCTGGTTTCGACGACACATTTGATTTAACGATAATTGCAGCACCTCCATGTTCCTTTTGTGTTCTACAAAACGCAGAGATTAATTTGAATCTTTGTAAGTTAATACATTTGAAATTAACATTTTGCCAAAGCTTAGTTATGCAAATGATTTTAATTTTAATTTGTGTTAAGTGGTTTAATTGATTTATTTTAGGCCGCAAGAATTGTATATTATGATGTAGAATTTCAACACAACTTTTGCTTATATATTGCGTTTTGATTTCAACTCCTGCTGAAAATTTTTATATAAATTATTAATAGTTTCATCGGTATTGGTCGCTGGATGTTTATGAGGGAAGTGAAATCTATCCACATATGTTCCTTTTGGCCAGAAATCGAGTAGGCTATACGGTATACCCAGTTTGAAAGCACCTCCCATTGTTGTCGCTTGAAGAGTGAGTTTCTCGCATGAGTAATCGTGTTCTTCTTTTAAACAGGATAACATATGGTTTTCAGTGACATCTTCACTTATATTTACAATGAAAAGCCAGAATTTTCTTTTCGTCCCTTTTAATTTAGACAAGATCGAAGATTGAGAATTCCCAGTAGCTATTTTTTTTCGAATTGTTCTACAGTTTCGTTTCTAATTTCCGTCTTGCCAGTTACCATTTTCTAAATAAAACTAAATAATCCAACAAACCCCCCGAGTCGGCCATTATTGGCTACTCATTTCATGATTTTCGGTTTTACTTTTTAAATTGCTATATAAATTTGAAATTTTAAGCTACTTAGAATCTTGAAGGATATTCAATTAATACATTACAAAAATACAAACGTTAATAATTTTCTATTTTCCATTTGGGTATTTGGTATTTAATTCAAATATTTTTAATAAAAACCTATATTTTCTTGTGGATTAAAAATCATGATGTGGATATCATAATCCTTTTTCTATCATTGTTACTAAAATCATGTGTTCTAAAAACACCACGTGTTGTCTCTGTTATTCTGAAAAATATCCAAATAAATTTTGTAAAAAAATATATCTTAATTAAAATTAAAATTAAAACTTCAAATTGTCTATACTTTTCATATACAAACATATACAAAGATGGACGAGAAACTGCGCTCTTCGGCCACTAGAAGGTTTCTAGTTTTATGGTAACTTAAGAGAAACTTAAATATTAAATTTTATTTAAAAATAAACAAACCTGGAAAATTAAAGATAATAAATTTTGCAGAAGAGAAACGTATAAGTCACAAAACCGGACTCAACCATTCCATAAATGATTTTAGGATCTTGTTCATCCCAATGGTTACTATCCACTTAACCCCTTGAACTCATTTTAGAGAGAAACACACAATCGCACTTATGCAACAACAGAGACATAATGAGGAGCAGTTAAAGCAATAAGTAACATCCACGAATCACACAGATGAATGAGCAATTTGACATAGGATTCTAAATTGTAGTGATCATTATTGATCTGTTCTACTCTCAGATCCATCCATTTATGAAAAATAGTCTCTTTATGTAGAACATAATGCGAAGAAAATATAATAATGTCCATTAAACTTTAAAAATTGTAATTAAGCACACCTAGATATATTACATACGACTGTGAGTTGTTAATAGACGATTATTGCCCAATTTTACTTTGATTTATAGATTTTTTACAATATGGTACATTGACAGTTCTAAATTAATATTAAAGGCCCCGAAGCTTTTTTTTAAATTCAACAGAATTATAAGTTGCCACTTTTTTAATATGTGTAGTATTTTTTGTAATATAATTTACCTACAATTATGGCTAAAAGATGATTATTTAATAATATATTAAGTTATCTCTAAATTTAAATAATTAAGATCTTAAATTCTTACACGAACATGAAGTTTTTTGTAAAATTTTAGGAAGAAAAATAAAGTATACTATTAACGTATGTTTGTTTCAAAGATAGTCTCAATTACACACATCTTTGTATTCTTTATATACTATGTTATTATTTATTATTAGTGGACAAATCGATTAAAAAAAGTAGTATTAAGAATAAGTAAGTATCTATATCTAAATATGTATATATCATTGGTGTAATCCAAAATTTAAGATTTTAATTTGAAAGCATCAAACGCTTATGTTTACAAGCGGTAAATTGAATTTAAAGTGTTTTACGTTTACGTGCAATATCGGGCGAGTTTATTTAGAATTTTATTTTTGTAAATATTTGGCGAACGAAGATACCCACGGGATTTATGAGCAATTTATAAAATAAATAAAAATCGCCGACGTTTGTATAAGCTTCTTATTATTAATTCAATTACGTTAAAGCAATAAATTTCGGTTGGTAAAATTTTCAAACGTGACTTTTAGCAATTACGGAGATATTCAGCCGCTGGCGTTCTTTACCCTTATTATTTTTTATTAATTTATGGCCGCCACGTTCGCTGGGCATTATCAAAAATTCCCAGATTCAATTCCCGCGAAATCGGCCGCCGCCCGCCACCTTAAAAGCGGAAACGCTTAAGCCTATGGGAACCTTGCAGAAATTTAATCAAGGACTACTCGCGGAAATCGTCCAAGTGTATTTTAACTAATCATAAAGAAATAACATATAGGGTCGTATCGTGGCTGCAGAAAATTTAAATTATAAAATCTATGAACGCCAGTGACTTAATCAGAGCAATATTTAAAACACTACAGAGTGTAATAATCCAACAGGTATTATTAAAAGGAAAATTATCCGAAATATATATTATTATTTATATTTTTATTAATTGATGAAAAAATCAGATGAAGTAATTTTTAGATTTTGGATGTTGATTTTCGGGAGATTTATGAGATTAATGATTCAATGATTATTGATATGGATATTTTAAATAATTATTTCTGTTAATTGCTTAGGCGCTGTTCAATAGGTACTGAATTGGTTCAATCGTATAGAAGTATGTTAAAAACTTGTTTAAGAGATTATTGTCTAATCTTGGAGATAAAAATATATTTGTAATTAATTTCTACAAAATTAATGAATATAATACAATGGTATTTTATCCATAATTTAGAGCCTTGAGTTATGATAAATGTAACAAATATAAATTTAGATCACTAAGTTTATTACACAGGCCTACATTTTTTTTCATGAAAAAGTGTTTCAAGTTTAATAGGTGTCCTATAGTAAAAGGGGTGTTCTGATGACGAATCTGTGCTTAGTTTTTTTCCAGCAAATCAGGTTTTAAGAAAAAGTGTGTTTGAAATTTTTCATAGAAACTGCCAAAAATATTGAGAAAATAATTATTGAAACTATATTTAATAGAAAATTGCACTGCAAAATTTAGTTGTCCATTAAAAAACCAATGGAGTATAATCTACGTTGGACAATCGTTAGTTTTTTCTTTCTCTTTCCCTCAAAACTGCGTTTTGTAGTTTTCTTTTTGTGGATTTTTGTGAGCGAGTCCCCCTTCAAGGTCTAGCAGTAATCAGCCATCATTCTAATATCCCATCTTCCTTGGTAACGTCTCACATCTCCTTTATGTCTTGATGGGACCACTCTCCCTGTTTATCGCTGACAGCTCTAAGATTTTCGGGAAAAGAGTCAACGTGGGAATTCAGAAAATGAAGTTTGGCACTCATATTCCATCCTAGTTTTTTATAATTTTCGACCATGATGGCTACAATTTCTTTGTAATTTGGAGACTTGTTGTTTCCAAGGGAACCATCTATGACTTCTACGAGATAACTCCATACTTCAGATTCATCCTGGGTCATTGTATTCTGGAACAATCTTTCCGATTTTAAGGTTCGAATTTCAAAGCCTACAAAAATTCCTTCTTTAAGTTTAGCTTCAGAAAGTGCAAGAAATTTGTTGCATAGGTATTTAAAGCAGATACCTTGTTGATTTAAAGCTTTGACAAACTGCTTCATCAATCCTAACTTACGTGAAGGGGAGGCAAAAGAACTATTTTTGGGTCAACTAATGCATCACGCAGCAATATTTTTTGTCCCGGTACAAGTATTTCTCTGAGTGGCCATTATTTCTTAACCTAATGTAAATTTCATGCTCGACTGTCCTACTCGCACAAAAAACATGGATACTTTGTGAATCCAGACTACTCACCCAAAAGCATGGATATTATTTTGAGGTCTCCACAGAGTTGCCAACAATATTCGTTATACTTTATCGTATTTAGCAATAGCTCAAGATACTCGTACGTTTTTTTGAGATGTACGGAGTGACCAACAGGCACCGAGGCATACGTATTACCATTGTGCAACAAAACACCCTTCAGACTTCTCCTAGAAGAATCAATAAATAACCTTCATGATGTGGAGTCATAATTGTCAGCTCCCAGTTTCTTCAGGAATATTATTACAATACACCAGTAAATTCTCTTGAGGGAAATAATGCGCGAAATCTTTTGCACGATGCCTATACTACGAAAATGTGGTTCCTAGAGCCAACAGATTATTGTCTTTCAGTCTTAATCCTAAGATTTGTGCAGAATACTTCAATAGGCCCAAGTCATTTATTTCAGCTTCGATAAACTGTTGAGGTTGGTCTATATTAGGATTGAATTCTTCTTCATCGGTTTTTCGTTTGAACTTTCATCTAATGATTTCTGTTGAATGGTATGAAAAAAAGGTGGAGGAGTGAGATTTCCTGGTCCATGAGGTACAGGTCGTTTAGCAAACGGTAAATCAGGATACTAAATAGTATGTTTATGTTTCGAATTGAAACACTTGACATCGCAGGAGCAAAAGTAACAGTCATTCCCATGGGTTTTTTGTTCCCTCCATATCATAGGAATGCCAAAGGGTAAAGAGGTACGTGTGTACCTTTTGCCCATTTTCTCGTTAGCTCGACACACTAAAAGCACACTTTGTGTGGAGCCCAAGATTTGTCCTGATCAGCAAGCTTTACACCGAAGTAAGCGTGATAAGCTTTCTTGATAAATTCTGTTATGTTTCTCGATGCTTTACTATCGTTAAATCAACACACACCTAACAAAATATATCAGGACTGTTTTTGCACTATCTGGATGACATTATCACGCACTAAACACTCAGAAAACAAAACACAACTCGATGCTATAAACAACTGACGCTAACTATCCATTTCGTAAACAACTGCCGATGCCATCAAGTTGACCTTAACAGATGCGAAAATGAAACAGTGTTGTCATTGATATTACACTAAAATATTTTCTATCGATGTATCAAGTACTTTAATGAAATAATGTTAATGCAATTTAGGAAATATCATAAAGGTACTTCTTTGCTGTAGTACAAAATATCTCACAAGGTTTTTTTTAATTTTGTGAAAAATCTTGACGTGATGGGCTCAAACCAAATTCACATTCAGAATCAACGTACCCGTATTAGGTGGAGACACAGGCTCAAACCTGGTGGACGAACTCACCAGGACAGAGACAGGCGAAACAGTTCCTTAAGAAACAATCGCCAAAATTCACGACCGAACTCCTGAACCAAGACAGGAAAATGGTCAAAACAATACTAGGTCTGATAACAGGATACTGCAAGCTCAACAAACATATGAGCAAAATAGGCCTGGTGGAAGAAGCACCATGCCGATTCTGTCCAGAGGAAGAAGAGGACTCGTTCCACATCCTATGCCACTGCGAGGGTCTAGCAAGGATTAGATATCAAAAGCACTACAAACCCAAGCGCGGAGACTTATACCCAAGCCCCTCTGGCAGGGCTAATAGGACTAATCAAAGAGGCAAAGCTAGAGCTGGTCATCTGAGATTAACAGGGATCCACACTAGTCCTGGAAAGGTCGCGGTGGAATAAGCGCTGGTGCCAACCATATAACATCTATCTATCTATCTACCCGTATTAGCTAAGGACACTCATCAAATTCAAAACCCAAAAATCATGTCGGCCTGTGTTATTGTTAACTATGCTTAGATACCACTATAAAAGCTACTAGGCCACAATTTTTAGTTTATCTTACTAAATACTTCGGTGAAATCAGTGTATATGTTTATCTATGCGACATTGTTTCTCTAAAGCACTTAAGAAATTAGATAAAGTTGGCCTACCATTAACAAATTCATGTTATTTAGGATAACACAACATGTATCTAGATCCAGGTTAATTGTCTTGCTACTAATTTATCCGATATTTATGGAATCATAGATTACATACATATGCTGCTATAATTATTTATCGCCATTCTTGAGCGAGATTTATATAATTAACATTAAAATATAGTTTGCATTGCATACTTCTAGGAAATGATTTTGGATATATAATAAATTGTCTTCATATTAGAATTAACCATTATATATAACAGAGGGTGCTTTCAGTTGAATAATTTGCAAAAAATCCTTTCAAAACACTTGAAACTATCTTCGCAGTAGGTTTAGAGATTCAAAATAATTTATCGTTGTGATTAATCTGACAGGATTAATAGTATTATTATTTATATTCAAGTAATATCAAAGAAATCAAGTAGCTTTCGTCAGAGGCTAAAATTATATCATCTAAAATATTTAACAAAACAGTTGAACAAATGTGTTTTGGTAAAAATCCTGAATGTTTACATAGCATGAGTTGATATAAGTACTTTGTAAAGTATTAGTAAAATGCTAAATAACCTTAGCCTTTGAAGCAATTAAGAGAATCATTGTTAACAACAAAAGTGGAAACTCGATCAACTCTAAACAACAATATCTGTAAGGTATAGAATTATATAACAATACATTTTATTTATAAAAATTTTGATACCATCTGAGGCCATAGATTAAATATATTGAATAAATACTTAGGATAATTAAAATTAGGTTAACTTCACATATTTCTAAAAATGTTTGTTTAAATTTATTTTATTGGTTTTATTTTACACTGAATTGGTTTTCATAGTTGGTTTAGTGATAGAGTTCTTTTAGGTTTCACTCTTAGTTAAGATATTTCTTTTTATGGAAGAATTTTTGAGTGAATCTGATGAGCGGGAAGAGATAGACACTAAAGTTTGGAAAATATCAATATATTAAAAGACTTTGTTAAAATATTAAAATATTCTGATGATCTAAAGTTGGAATTTACAAGATATAGAAACAAACTAAATACACTAATAAAAAACGTTAAAAATAACTATTACAAACAGCAAATAGAAAATAACAAAGGAAATTACAAAAGAATTTGGCATATAACAAACAATAAACCTGAAAATCAAAAATTGGAAAATATGAAAATATTTGACCTCGCAGGTAATACCTTATTAAATAAAAAAGGTTAAATGAAAATAATTTTTAAGTTTTTATACCACTATTTATTGTATAATATACACAAACAAAGTTTACAATATATTATCAATTTTGACACAACTATAGTTTCGACCTTTGCAGGTCATTATCAAGTGTTGAATGAAGAAGAATACAGGGTGTTTACAATTTATAGGGGAGGTATGAATTTTTAATGAACCTAATTAGGACTGAGATTTATTACAATGGATTAACTAAATATGCCGATCGGATTAAGGTGTGGTGTTTTCAGAAGAGGTACATGTCATTATAAGAGCTTAAATAATGGCGAAGAAATTAAATCCGTCTGCTCATTAAGCAGATTAGAATTAATGTTCTTGCTTTGGCGGTATATCTCTAATGACTCCAAAAGATTAAGCCTTTGGCCTTTATTGCAAAAATGTAAAAGTTTTAAATTATCCATATGTGGAAATGAATGATTACACTCTAAGAAATGATTTGAAAAAGAACTTGTTGTATGTCTAAGTCTGAATGCTCTATAATGTTCATTGTATCTCTTTTCAAAACTCCTACCTGTCTGTCCTACATATGTGCTGTTACATTCGGAACATGAAATTTGGTATACTCCCGATTTTTTAATAGATTGAATTTTGTCTTTCGCGTTAAAAAGTATATTTGAAAGTTTGCTCGCTGGTCTAAATGCAATTTGATGATTTTGTTTTTTGAAAATATTTGATATTTTATTTGTTACGCGCCCAAAATAAGTGAATGTTGTAAATTTTGTGTTCGTTCGGTCTAAAATATTTAGGATAAATATGAGCCCTTGTTGATTTGTACAGTTTTTTGTGAATTAAATTTTGAATTAGATTAACTGGGAAACCATTCTCCGTTGCTATTGATATAATTTTGTCTAGTTCTGTCTTTCTACTTGAATCAGATAGAGGAATTGTGAATGCTCTATGTATCATGGAGTGAAATGCTGCTAACTTATGGGATAGAGGATGATTTGAATTATAAGGAATTGTAGAGTTGACGTTAGTAGGTTTTCTAAATATTTCAAATTTAATTGTATTATTCTGATGAATTAATGTAAGGTCCAAAAAATTGATTTTATTGTCGTTTTCTCTCTCTACTGTGAATTTTTATTTTAGGGTGAACACTATTGATTAAATTTAAAAATTGATCTAACTGTCGTGATGTACCACTAAAGCATGCGATAACATCATCTACGTATCTAAACCAAAATGAAATATGTGCTTTTGTGAAATTTGAACTGAAAATTTTTTCCTCAATATTTGACATAAAAATTTCTGCTAACAAAGGACTGAGAGGGGATCCCATCGCTAACCCGTTAGTTTGTTGAAAATATTTATTGTCAAATTGCAAGTAATTTTGATTCAATGAAAGTTCTAATGCGTCTAATAATTCTGTTTTTACAATGGGATTAGTGTTGGATTTATCTAAAAGAGTATGTGCTATTTGAAGGCATTCACCTGTGGGAATATTAGAGAACATACTACTAACGTCAAAAGAAACTAATTTTGAGTTCTTGGGTGTAATAATGGATTTTAGTTTTTGGGATAATTCAAGGGAATTTTGAGAAGTGAAATTTGTAAATTTTTTAAAAAGATGATTAATTTTAATTGCTAAGACTCTTGTGGGAGTGTTGATATATGAAACTACTGGCCGAATTGGATTATTGGGTTTATGAGTTTTTATAAGTCCATAGAGTCCAGGTGCTAGAGGATTTTTGTTGATAATTTGGGCGCGTAACAAATAAAATATCAAATATTTTCAAAAAACAAAATCATCAAATTGCATTTAGACCAGCGAGCAAACTTTCAAATATACTTTTTAACGCGAAAGACAAAATTCAATCTATTAAAAAATCGGGAGTATACCAAATTTCATGTTCCGAATGTAACAGCACATATGTAGGACAGACAGGTAGGAGTTTTGAAAAGAGATACAATGAACATTATAGAGCATTCAGACTTAGACA